>JAQGAE010000010.1:0-104084 GCA_034696685.1 Julus scandinavius | reverse complement strand
AATTCTGAAACATACTTTTCTGCAGAGATTTAGGTCGCTGAATTCTGCAGAATTCTGATAGTCATTTTTTGTATGGGACATCACAGGATATCGATGAGAATTCTGATTGATCATTATATAATAGACATAACGGAAAACCGCGTCTTCTGTACAAGTTTCAAGTTTAAAAATTCTGGAGCCAGAGTTTTTGCTGCAACCGAGCATGACTTGGGTGCATTTGTTCTCGGACTTCAGAATGGTTTTCAAAAGCGCCCCTAAACGATCGTTCTTGTTGTTGTTTTTTTAAAAAGTTTTTTCGGTCCGCGTAATTTTCCTTTGCCAAGTACTTTTTTTGTGTGGATGGAGCTGTTGCGCAGGACATTTTGTATTCACGAGGGTCCCATTTCGCATGATATTGCATTGTTTTTATAACTTAATAGATATCTGGAATCGTAATTTGGAGTGCGGTCCAAGTACGACATCCCTGAAATTTCTCTCGCGTAAGGAAATCCTTTTACCGCTCATGCAGAAGCTCTCGTTTTTCTCCTACGTCCTATAGGTGAATTTTTGGTCGGATAGCGCTGGCAAATGGATGTAAATATAGTGTCGTAAAAAAGATGTCTATTCCCATGACTCTAGTCTCTATTGACATTGCAGTCTTCT
Organism: Julus scandinavius; assembly: GCA_034696685.1. Lineage (NCBI taxonomy): Eukaryota > Metazoa > Arthropoda > Diplopoda > Julida > Julidae > Julus > Julus scandinavius. The sequence goes on along the minus strand of JAQGAE010000010.1, from coordinate 103,442 downwards.
GGAAAGTGGCAGAACACTAACAGAAGAGAGGGTATTGCTCAGTGGTGGATGCAAAAACGACACAAAGCTGCGCTTCCTAAGCTATAGGCCTTGGCTAAAAGCTTAAGCCGGCTGCGAGAACAATCATTGCTGTTATGCTGGCTTTGTGTGCCTAAGCATATAATATGAGGGAAGGGTGGGTGGGCCAGGGGGTCCGAACGAGGGGATATGAAACCATAATAACGAGGATTTTTCTGTGGAAAATATACGCGCGAATGAATATGTCAAACGATCCATGCACGAAAAAAAGCATTGAAAATTTAGGAATAAATGTTTAACGTTTCAGTTGACATCTTACCTACGAAGTACTTTTACTCTACCCCATGTGAAGTGATTTTTGTGTGTGTATGCATAACATTGAACTATGGATGAAATTCACGTGACGTCATTAGTAGAATCGTTCTCCCCACAACTATGTATATAACACCGTCGTTCTGCTTTTTAGGCGGTGTTATTATTAAAATAAAATATTTCTTTGTTGTTTTGGGCCAATGCGCAAACCATCGACTTTGTATTTGCACCAGCATTTTTATTTTCTAGTATTTCATCGAATTGTTTCTGCATTGCTTCCCGTGCGTTATGAGCACAAACAAAGCAAAAGAATGAAAGCATTTTTAAAATAGAAATTGCTGAACGGATCGATAAAAATGATTAAGATGATGCCCCCGTCGTTCACGAGGACATGTTTCGATTTTAATCTGTACTTCGAGTGATGTAGAGCTCTCGTGTTTCGTCTATTGGCCCCTAGTTGAATTTCCTTCTACGCCAATGGACTTAGCGCATTTTTAGATGCAAGTATTATGCCACAATCGTGTGACATGAATATGCTTTATTATATCTATATGCACTTTTTAGTTATCTAGTCTTCGTATACTAGAACGTTTTATGACAACAGAAATAAGTTAATCAATAACGGTGTTTTGAAGAAAAATGATGAGTTTGGCAAATTAATTCATGTTGTGACAACTTTAGTGAAATACGCAAAAAAGTGTTCATTATGCAACCAGTTGTCACTTAATGGTTAGCTTAACTAGATGAAGTGTTGAGTGATTGTAATTAGACATGTAGCTTTTAGTTTGAACTTCGATACTTCGTTACATAATTGCAATCACTCAACACTCCATCTAGTTCTTATGCTAGCCATTTTGTGACAACTTGTGTTGCACAATGAATGAACTGTTTTTACGTATTTCACTTAAGTTGTCATAGCATGAGTTAATCTGCCAACTCGTCATTTTAAGTCATTGCAAAACTAAATTTCCACAAGTTTGATCTAGTTTAGGTTAATTATTTATATCCAGTAGTATGTATACTCATTTTCATTGCTCATGTGGCTGGTTCATGCTACAAAACTCTTTAAAGTTAGTGTAATAAAACTTTATTATTACGTTTCGGGCTCCACAAAGTCCTTGTTCAGGTAGCAACCACTAATACTCAAGGGAGTTGAATGGAGAAATGGGTTGTGTGGTGGAGGTTCATAGGTCTGTAACCTACAAAGGTACGTTTATAAAATGCCTATATTGCGAGGAGAATTGTCACATTTCAAAGACCACCACCACGACGAAAGCTATAGGGTATATTTAATGTGCAAATGGTCAAAAGTAAATAAAAAGGGAGTGGAGAGGAATAGAATCCGCAACGTTGGAGGGAGGGGAAATAAAGGAAAAAGCTCGAAGCCATCTTTTTTGCTCGAATGGATTGTGTGGGCTGGAGAATTGAAGATCTGAAAGTGATCGAAAGATGTTAAAACACTTTTTCTTCTTCTTTTCCTTTAACGATATTCACGGTTTAAATGGAGGTCCGATAGCATCGTAATGGGCATCTACTTTAAAATGGAAGAAGAAAAAAAGACGTGTTGTGGCAGACGTTGAATTGGATTTCTGGAATGGTGGATGGGCCAACGACCGATCGTCGCTGAAAGGCGACTGCAGAAAATGACAGTTCAGATGACTAAAAGTAGTTTTGAAATGAGAAAAAATGTCGTTTGAAATCAATCCTGTGGTTGCCGTTGGCAAAGATTATATAATAGGCGAGGAGCAGTCGATGTAGACTAGGACTAAGTGCCTCATTGCTTTCTTCTTGTCACTCCCCTACAGCATTTTATGGACGACCTTTTTATGATCTAGGGACAAGTATTTAAGGGTAGTGAATTTAAGAGAATAATATAATACAATTTCAACTATATAAGCTTATATAGCTTTCTGGAATATATTGCAATAACAAGAACGACATTGGAATTTTTTTCCTGTGGTTTTGGTATTGTCAACACAAGTTTGCATAAACCGAAATTTCATTGTTATCTTTTTTTTGTTTTGTTATTATAATTAGTGTGTAGTTCGACAGCCCTGAAGATAGGCAATCACTGTTAGCAGCAAAGCAATGCATGATTACCAATATTTCTAATCATGATAACTTTTTATGACTATCTGCCCATGGTTATGTCAAACTTATTTACTGATGTGGTAATAAACCAGAATGGTACAGTGAACAATTGCATAAATCCATCGTGCCCGCCAGGTGGCGCCATGTCAAAATGGCTGGCATCTATTTCATAAGTAGTAAATAGTTGTGCGTGCATCCTGGGAATCAAGAATCCTTACATTTTTCAGTGAAATATTCCAACGATTTAGTGGCATCAGACCTTCATTAACATACGAGGTCTTCCTGGAAGGCTAGGGCTTTCTGACGAGTGCAATAAAAAGTGGCAAAATCTAATAGTAAAAATAAAGATGGAAAAGTGACAAAAAACGGTCGATTTTGATCTTTCGAGTTACTTCTTTTTACTTTCTTTGCCACAGGATAAGGAAGAAAATGCGAACGGGGTCCTCGGCGGATTTCAGGCGCACATCTCTTCGAAAAAATACTCGTAAATCACATTTTAGGTGTAGCTAAGCGTAAGGAGGCGTTCGGTATTGAGAGAAAAAAAAATAGGAAGGAAGAAACAATTTTTAAGGATAAAAAAAAATTGAAAAAAAGCATTAATCCCATATCAATGGTCTTCTCACCACGAGCATAAATATCATTTCTCATTCTTTTTATTTTTGGAATAAATATTCTGTAATAATAGTATGCTGGTCGATAGGATGAAGGAAATGGACTTGGAAGCTGTTAAAATTCTCAATTTTTTTATACCCCACCTCGGACGGTTCATGAATATTTTAATATCTACTCGATATTTTACTCTTTAACTTTCCTATATTTTTGGAATTCAGGCTCTTTGCGGCAAAATTTCATTATATGTGGCTGCAAAATGTGTTATATAATGTTGATAAGCTTAAGAATGACTATACATAAAATGCGGTCTTGATATTTTTTATAAGGTATGGCAAGGTACTTTTTAATACTCTTTAAGACTTTCCATTCACGCTAAGGCTACAAGTCAAAAGTTGACAGTACATACTGTATCTCTTCATTCTCCTTTTTGAATGGTGTTTTAAAATAAGCTCTGAGTCATAAAAAAGTAGAACCTAATAAAAATCGCAGCTTCGTGAAAAATGCTGCGATTTAAATTAAATTTGGCACTTACATAGAACAATAGTGTTGGAACAAAAAAAAAACTTTTCCGGACATACGACAAATATCGGTTTTTTTCAAAGTGCCAAATTTCATTTAAATCGAAACATTTTTCACGAAGGTGTGATGTTTTTTTATTACTCACAATGTATCGTATTTGATTATCTGGCTGACGTTCAGTTTAACGCTTCATTGCCAGCGAACTTCTTCAAAAAGTTGGCGAAGTTGACATTGGACAAAATACGGGTGTTTGACATAAAACTCAGTTCTGCATGGGCGCTATTTCGCACTTTTAGTTTCACTTGATGTATTTCTTTTAAGAAATACATAACCCTTGCTTTCTCGCTTGCGATTTATGTATTTTTTTCTCTCTCGTTAAACCTAGCATCTTCTTCAGCATCGAGTAGTATTCTCCTTGTATTTTTCGCTCGGAAGCGCAATGCCCTCCCAAGTTTTCATGTATATCATTGGTAACAGCTGTTTGGAGCATTTTTATGCCCTTTGGATGCTAAATCTTTGGTGTTTGATGACGCTTTCAATTTCATGTTGACCCTCGTTGTTGCTGTAGCTTTGCCTATTTTGAACTAAAAATTCAATTTGTCATTTTATACTGATAGTTAGCACCTTTTAATGTGATAAAAACTACGTGACAAATGCTTTCACATTGTAAGATTCACCTGTGTTCTGTGGTTTGTGTTGACTGTGTTACAGTGGCTTTGATTTGTAGACTGTTTTAGAAAGTTGTTGAAATCCTAGGTAGTGAGTGAGTGAGTGCATAATGAAAGCATAAAAGCGTGAGCTTTCTCAAGCCTGACCTGCTAGATTGTGGAAAACATGCTTCAAAATATTCCAGTTATTGATTATTATTCATGCGCACGTATGTACATAATGTGCATTTTATTTTCCCAAAAATTTGCGATGCGTGCAACTATATAAATTCATCATATTTCTTTTTCTTGATTTCAGTCAATAGCTCGAATCCATATTTGCATTGTTAGCTAAGCAAGTGGAACGTTAAAGCATTATTCGCCGTGTTTAGATATTAATTTGCTTCCCCGTGAATTCATTCATCGAGAGTAAGAGTAAAAGCAAGCTTAATTCCTTTTTTTTGAATTTTGATATTCTTTCGGTATTGAAAATTTTTTTTTTCAAACATTCATATTGAATTTCTTCATCGTCATGGAAACTAAAGTCTGGTCGTGGAATTAACCATTTGGAAATGTTTCTGGTATTCTTCTTGTTTTTTTACTGAAATCGGATCGGTTTCAACCGTTTCCTGAAACGGTTTAAATCTATATTCTCTGTAAAAATCCGATATGACGATACTTTGTCATACATAAATTCATACACGCAAGTGTTCAACATTTGATGAGAGTTGTGTTTATATCATTAATTGGTAACGTTTCTGCGACGCCAGTGTTTAACAAAATAAGTATGAAAAAACAATTTTCTATTAACTTATATGTTCATATTCACTTTTGAAGAAATGTATATTTTATAAAGTCTGCATGTATCTTACATAAATACACGAGTTCAAAACTTAATTAATCCTGAACTTTCTTTTAAACTTCGCCTTTCTATATACCAGTAAATGCAAAACAAAGTATTGTTTTACGGTCGTATATTTTGAAACTTAGTTATTCCAGTTGAATATTTTTAACATGAAAATTCACTTCCATAAGCTCCATCTGAATATTTTTAACATGAAAACCTTCTTTCGGTTATTTGTTTCAGAATTATCAATTATTTTAAACATGGGAGATGGTCCATATTTTCTTAAAACATGAAATCGTACTTTGGAAGCAATCCTCACTCAAGTCTTGTTAGGAAAAGTGGTGTTCTGTGTTTTATGTAACAGTAGTTTTCCTTTTCAACTTTGCTGCACTAGCGCAGATTGCAAAGTTTTCTCTAGTGATAGGAATAACAGAAAAGGAAATCTCTCATTCTATGCTTCCGACAAATGTGCATTTTTATATAATAGTGCACCTGAATTTCAAAAAAAGGGACAAACGTGGAAATGAACCTTAAAAATAAGAACCACTGCTTATGCGTATGTTATTAGACCGTGGCGCCATCTCATGATTGCATTAAGCAACACATATGGAGCATTATTTTAAGTAGTTTCGCGCATTAAGTATCCCCATTTCTAGTCAAAACTGAAAGGTGACTGAGGTAACTAAGGACCTTATTGGTTCGACACGCGTTTTCTTTGTCCTTCAATTCATTTCCTTAGAGTTATAGTCCGGTAATGGCACAATGCACTCGCCTCTTTATCGCGAGTTTAAAGTAAATGTCTCGCGAAGTTTGTTCTTGTAAATTATAGCCGCTGAGTGTGCGAAACTGCTCATTTTTGGCCATCTTTCATTCACTTGGGGGAATTTGGTTAGAAGATGAAAAAGAAAGTTGAGCCACCAGATGGCGATTTAATGGCATATGGGCACATATTGGCAAGTGCATTTTATCGTTGCTTCGTCGCCTTTGGATCGGAAATATGTTTTGGTCCCATGGTCAGTGAACCCTTTTTTTTACGCTACCCACTTTTGCTGACTTCCTCTTGGGATGCATCATGATGGTCCAAAGTTCGCTTATACGCGTTTTTCTTTGTTACGAGATCATTTCTTTTTTGGCTCGTCGACCAATTTGACAACGCTGCAAATACATTTTTTTTTTGAAAATTTTCCATCAGCTTTATCACAGTGTTTGTCTCGTGGGGTCATTTTCATATCTCTGGCATTTATGCACATGTCGTAGCACTTTGTATAGAAACCTGGCCGTTCAGCTACTTCATCTAGTATTGATATTCAGTTCTAAGCAGTGGCGTAGTAAGGTCAGGTAAACCCGGTGAGGAAATTTTCTTGTAAATTTATCACCCCACTTAGGGATAACACCCATTGCGACCGCACCCACTACACCACCTTCCTACAGCTTGAAATTTTGTTGCCGTATGTCATTAAGCCTAATCACCGTAGACTAACATGGGACAATGTCCCCAAGTCACAAACTTAAAGTTGGCTTTCTAGAGATTTTGATGAGACACTTGTCCAGTTTGGTCAATTATTAAACTTGAGATTTACCGTCTGTCAAAAATCAATATTTAAATTATCCAGGCAAGTATAATATAGATGTTGTACACAATTGAGCCCTTAAGTACTTCCGCGCCATCTGTGGCAGAAGTTCTCAGATGGGAAACCCATAAAATGCACATTGAACGAACAACCCCTGGCACAGGGTCTTTTTTTGCTTGTCATATTCATGATGTTGCACAGTGGCAACATTTACAATATGGTAGACGTATATATTAAGCACTTATTAAATATGCTAACACGATATTGGTTCTCGAAATCCCGATTCCATGATTCATATTTCATTCAATATTATGGGAAATAGTGCGGCACTCTTAAAAATTGATACCGAGGGGTGCAGCTGCTAATCAAGCAAAAACCTATAGCACATTTTAGTCACCAACCAGGACTCATCTTTGGACATAAAGCTTGACAGGTTTAGCTGAAATGAGCTTCATCTCGAATGAAATATGAACATGCTGAAATAAAATATAGCAGAAATAACATTACTGCTCGAAGGGAGGATATCATTTTTCCCCCCTCCTTTTTTTTCGGTGAAATTCGCTGAATTTCCTACATGCCTACATGTGTTGGTTCAATGTTTTTATTATTCCATGCTTGCATTATTAAAACCAATCATGTACTATGTGATAATGAAGGCGAAAGTCGTGTACGAACTTTGTTTTGGAATTGACCCATTTTAAACACAAGGGTGCACAATTTGCGAGTTCATAAATGCTTAATTAACATACGGTAGTTAGCGCTAATGTTGTAATTATTTGTACATTTTTTTATATGGTTTGTAATATTTAATATTTGCATGTTGTTGCAATATCGAGGTTATGGCAAATGCATCACATTCGTAATAAGCTCGTTGCGCGTTTTTTAGATGGAATTTTGGAAATTCCTGAAATCTGCTTTTATTGAAGCGATGTAATTATATGAGCAAATATTTGAAGTATTTTCTAAGTAGAGCTTCCAGTAACCAGCGCGTATTTCAGCTTGGAAAGCTCTATACATAGTACTAGGCTAGAGCAAATTTGTTTTATTGTTTACGTTTTTATATTGCGGTTTATTTACAACGTGCATTTGGCGGCCTAAACTTTGATTTAAAATTAATGTTTTCGTTTTTCTTGTTTGCGTTTCAGAAGTATGAATTCTCAACCACACATGAATCGGGAGCCGGATCAACCCGATGCGGATACCATAAAAATGTTTGTCGGACAAATTCCTCGCTCTATGGATGAAAACGACTTAAGGAAAATGTTCGAAGAATTTGGACAAGTTTATCAAATCAATGTTTTACGAGACAAAGTAACTGGACAAAGCAAAGGTAAAAATCCAGTTTTTGATTTCTTTATTGAATTCTAAGTTTACTGCTTGACCAACTGATATTAAAATGTGTAAGAAGCAAAGAGTAGAAACTTTGTCTAAGAATATTTCTACCGTGTTTGTTATGTTTAGCTAGGAATAGTGTAAATATCTGTAATGTTGTATACGCGACCTGTACGAGTATCCCCTTTTGACCAGATGAAATTTAACTTGTATCTTCTCTTTAAATAAGAACATAAGCTTATCTATTATCGTGATATTAAGCAACTGCTCTTTCTAATTTATGTTCAGTGCAATTAATAATGGTATAATCCACATGTTCATTTGAATCTAATGTGATTTGGCATTTGCTCAAGTAACACAAATGGTTCACCTTTGTAAGGCAGTTCCCAAACTTGCTTTTCTTCAAATCAAGTAATAATAGAACTAGTTAAGCTTATTCTAGAGTTCGTTGAGATCATACTTATGCTGTGTACAAAGTAACAAGCTTGTATTGAGTACCGACATGGCATTCAAAAGTAGATTTTCACTTTTCATAAATTCGTAATTGCACCAAGCAACTTTTACGTAAAATTTGATGAAGCACTGAAAATTGCATTTGCTATTCATTTTTAACCATTCAACATGTTAAATTTTGCAATAAGTTGCTTTTCATAGCATCTACAGTATATGCGTTTTGAGTGGAAATTGGGTATGCATATCTTTATTTTATCCTGCAGGGGAACAGTCTCAGGAAAGTGTCATCTTCAATTCAATTTGAATGCAGTCTCTTTTTTTATTTCATTTCTCCATTGAATATGATTGGTCTTAAATTTCTGCTTCTTCGATTTTATTTACTTCTTCTTCTCCCTCAAGAAAGACGATTCCTCCTGTTTTTTTACTCTTTCATATCACCCATTCGTTTTTTTGCTATTCTCGCAATAATACGCAGTTTTTTTCAATAAGTTTCTCCTACGGTTCATTTAAGAAAACTCTACCAGAATTCGCCTTTCAAAATAACATTGTTCATACGGATACAATCGATTTGTTAATATGTGAATAAGTTCATAAATTGAATAGTGCTACGAGTCTCGCCCGATTTTTTTCTCTTCCATTGCAAACAATGCCTGCTTTGTATCCTGCCTATTTGCAAAAAAATTGTGGGGACGATATTTTCGTGTTCATAATTCTGTTTATTGAATTTCCTCAGGGTAAAGAAATCGTAAGATGAAATTCGTCCCTCAATTTAGCGATGGAAAATACTTTGCTTTTTTTAGTGTTTTTCCTTCCTCGTATATGGTTCATAAAGGCATAAATGAACGGCACATTCATGTTAAATTAGTATATTCTTACACGTAATTAATAACTTGTCTTAGTGCTATTGGAAAACAAGTGTAGTGCCAGGCATTTAGTTACATACACACAGAACTTGGAATATCTTTAAATGGTATATGCAGCGTTAGGTCGACATTGATTTATATACAATTTTGACAGAATATACATATACATCGTACTTCAGAGGATATTAATTTTTCGTAAATGTTTAAAAGTGTGATATATATGTCTGCAAAGTCTGGAAAATTAATATATTTGTAACATGGAATGGTAGCTCTGGCAGTTTTTTTTACATAATAAGGGATATCATTACGTTTCGGAACTGCAATTCCGTGTAGGAAAATATCCACTTTTCTGTAAAATCCATTCGTTATATTTGACAAAAAGTTGATAATACGTTTTTATCAGGTATTTTTCATATGATTCATGCTTTCGTATTTTTTTAAAACAAGTTTGGTTTTTAGAAAAAATCGAATTCATCTACCTATTTCTCGAACGTTTTTATGCATAAAGTTTTGCAAAAAGTTGTTTAGGATAAATAAGATTAGGTCCTATTTGTGCAAGCTGAGCCACACTGAAAGCCAAATTGCATAGATATGCATGGCATGTACACCATTTTGAGTTTTTTCTCCATTCGTCTCCCGGATTCAATTTATATTGGATCCGCTGTTTCTTTTTTTTTCTTCTTCTCACTTTTATGTTATTTATGAATGTAATATACTTGACAATACTTAGAAATAGGATGAAATTCAGCTTGAATATCGGCTGATTGGTGCGGACCGAGTCAGCGTTTGTAATCAGAGGCTGGCACGCTAGCGATGCGAAGCAATCTTTCTCTCCAAAATCCAAAGAGAGTGAAAAAAGCAACGTTTTTCCTATGCCTAATGTCACACTCGAGTGGGCCAATAAACAGGCAAATTTTTGCAATTGAAAATGCACTCGCTATTGCCTGAAAAGTCGATCCAAAATAGGTTTATTGAGGGCAAAAAGAAACTGTAAGCTCTAGGAACTGGAATCCCTCACATTGAAATGTAGAGAAAAAAAAATACAGTCTGTTGTTAAGACTTTTAACCATTGCTTTCGTGATCTACTTAGAAAAAAATCGTTGCTATGAGCTGCTTATACCCAAACTTTTTGGGAGGACTTGAAAACAACTTGAGCTTCAGCGTTCTTACATTATAATGATCTGCCTATATCGGTGTGGTTCCCAAGTGCTACGCTAACCGATCCTTTAATAATAAGATGGTTGAGGGTGCGGAAATTATTTTTGAAAACATTTTTTTTGGGGGGGGGGGGAATTCCAACATCATGGTTGGTGTTCAGCAGTCTTGAAAATGACTGAATTTTTATCACCTTGGAAAAGCCGCGTATTATGCTTGAAATTTGTGTTAAACACCAGTTCATGTTTGAATCGTCGGAAAGATTCCCCATTTTTACAAATTCTCAAGAAACATTTTCAGAATGTTTGAAAAAATATTGCGGTTATTGGTTGGGAGAGGGTTCCCTGAAAATGCATTGGGTGATCCTTGAAATCTTGAAATATTCTTGAATTTTTTCCATCTAATATATTGGACACTTGTTTGGAGTAAATAAGTTACTTGTAGTATTTTTGTTACAAATTGCTGAATGGTTTATCAAAGTACAGTACAGTCCTAAAAACTGTGTTTTTGTTTTTTTTTAAATTGGTAATGTCTTTTTTAGGTGTTTTTTTATACCAATTTTAACTTGATCCCTTTTGTATTTGTCATCCATCTTTTTTATAACCCATTTCTACTAGCTTGCTTTTCTGCACTATTTTGATTGTTAATGTTTTGTGGGGGTATCAAAGTGAGACAACCATTAACCATTATGCGAGAAAACTTTGGGGTTTTAGCCAGTTTTGTGTCTGTGTCATTCTGTAGGCAGTCTCGGGGTTTCACCCTCAGTGAGCACAACTCATTTTCATTACACTTATGAGCGAATGTAATATTTCTCGAGTACATAAATAATATCAACACGTGTGTTTATAAGCAATTCGAGAACTATTCATTCCCTTAAGTGTACGGTGTGTGGACTTTTAACCCAGACATCCAGTGTTTCTCATCAGTGCTATCATCTTCATCTTCATGAATACTCCGTTTACGATAAAAGGCGTTTTTCAAAAACTTTCTAAATGTGTAGCTTTTCTGAAATACGCTTTCTTGTCTGGTGTTTTCGTTTCTATCGCAGGTGTGATATTTTTAACGGCCATTATTAACGCTGCTAGTAATTCCGAAATGGGTTTTGTTTTAAAAGGTTTTAGTGTTCTGTGTCGCATCATGAATGGCAGCCAGTAAAAAGATCGCACTTAGGGAGGAATAAAAGCGCGAAGTGGGTTTAAAGCACTCGCTGTCAGCTTTTGTTTCGTCGCAATTTTCCCAACGAAAATACTCGGGGCCTAAATATCAAGCGGAAGTACTAGACACTATATATGGGTGGAGGAGGTTGCGAAAAATAACGATAGGAGAACTATTGTGTTGTTCCCTCGAAAACCCCTCAGATGGATGATGAGACTTCGTATAGTATATAGGACTAGGAACAAATATTTGACTTTTGGTCATATATTGCCCTGCTTTTTTATTATGACATCAAAGGGGTTTATGCGTTTTATATAGCCTTTTGTAAACTGTAACAGGCAGCAGTGGCCTTATGAGGCTTATAACTTTTTTACTCGTTTTTGGCTTTTTTGTTTTCAAAACAGTACTCAGGGTTTTTTTTATGTCCGACGTTCAATTTCGAAAGGCTTTTTCGGTGAGAGATTGAGTAGCAATGCTGTGATGATGACTCGGATAACACATCTTTTAGGTAAATTAATTCCGTATTGCAGTCAATCTCAAAGTTCAGCTTTAGTGGCCATTTAGTTGGCGATACTAGACGGCGCTACGCTCATATCGAACTGCTCAAGGCAAAAAGAATAGCATACAAAAGTTTTTAAAAAAAATACAAAACCTGTTTGTTTTTCAACCATTATTGTTATTTTTGTAATTATGAAATTTCTGAAAAATGAGCTTAATTTGCAATGAAAACACGAAAAAAAACCACGAATAATGTGTGCATAAACTGCTGTTGATATAAAAAGTAATTAAACTAAACAATACCATTAATAAGAAATTTATATTTCCCGACTGTTATTTATTTTATTTTATTAAGATAACAAATACAACCTGAAATATACCAAATATTATTTTATTATACTTTTATCTCGTTGTTCACATTGATATTTATAAAGAGATGTGAAATGTGACATATGGCAATCTTTCGTTTTTATCTTTACTTTGATACTTCTCTTTAAACTTTGAAGGATTACTAAATAAGTTTGTTCCAAATGCACGATTTTATTTTATGCAAATTGTGTAGGTTTCAGAATTCCCCTTACCCCTTACAGTTTTAATCAGATGGTTGACTAACTTGCTCCACCTTATCTAAAATGATTTTTTAAGATATTTTTTGCCTCACTTCGTCGTTGGGGTGCAGTCTTCTCAATGTGGATTTGCAATGTGTTTAACAGAGCATAAACGAATACGCCATGTTTTAGTCATAACAATACTCCTACGTCCATTTGTCATTGTAAGAGAAGGGGAACGTAAGGAATCAAAAGGCAGGAGAGGAGAGAAAAAAATCCGATTTTGTAAACCGGCTACACGAATGACATTTCTAGGGTGCAGTAGCCATAGGTTAAGAAGCCAAAGGCGCGACGATCGCTTTTTAAAAGCAATGGGCGGTTTTGAATCACTCCAACGATCAAAACGACTGCGAAAACTTAACTGGACATTCCTCGGCTTTGGTCAGCGAACAAATTGATCATTTTATGCCTTTCAAAATAATCCACACACACACACACACGAAAAAAACCTTTATGAATCTTCCGAATGACATTCTCGCCATTCCATTGGTCATTTATCCACTTTTATTTCACGGGTCGAGCGACAATTTCATGTGTTTGGGGATGGACTGAAAAAGTGACCGGTGATTTCATATCGATCATCTGGCTGTACTTTTGTACCTCCTTTTGAAGGCTTCGTGATAAATTGCTTCTAGCATTTTTTTTGTATTTTTGACAAAAAAGTAGCTTTGGTGATTCTTAGAAAGGCAATATATTGTCAAAAGCACACTCTTAGGGCTTTTTTTATTATTACATTCGTTAAATTAATACTTTTTTCTTCCCTTTTTGCTAGAACGTAATTCACTTTTGAAGATTTTCAACTAAATTTAATAATAAAAAAAAATGTCCAATGACTAAAAAAAATATTGTCTTTCATGAAACTTTTAGATGACATTTCGAACTTTTTTTACATTTTTTTTTAACAAATAAAGATTCATGAACATTTCATTTATGAGAATACTCGGTTCCCTAACATAAACAAGAGATTTCGATTATCTATTTACATCCACATTTCATGTACTGAGTTTTGCTAAAATGGGCAGTTAAAACACGAAGCTAACGTGTACTGCACATATTCTAAACGTGTGCTTTTGACAGTTTGATACCGCCCATAAAAGAAGGCTATAACGTTACTAATTTTCAACACGTATTTAATAGATGATGCTAATGGAAAATGTTCTTCATTATTTTCAGGCTAAACTGTATTTTGCAAATAATATAAGATTTACGAAGTATGGACAAAAGATGAGCTAGTTTGTCATACGAAAAAGTTCTGTACAATATTGATTTTTCGTATGAAAAGAAACGTTTCTTTGTTGTCTTTCAGTGGTTGTATGAATTTTTAAGTATTATCTAGCGATTGTTGAATTTGATTAATGATTTAGACGATGCCAGGATGTAAGTCTCATCTAGTTTTCCGATGAATTGGTTCGACTATTTCATTTGTCTTTTTTTGTTTCCCTAAATGTTCAAAGTTGGATTTTGAAAAACGGCACAGAGTTAGTTACACGCGTTTGTTTTCCCAACTGCCAGTTCTGAAATGTAATTCATACATCAAAAAGTGAATTGGTATTTGTAATTGCAAAAATTGCAATATGGCCCTAGCAATTCTCTTGACACGTCTGGAATAATTTATAGTGGTGTGCCTCGTTACTTATACAAGCACAGCTTTCGGAAATGAAGTTCAAACTTTGGAAAAATGATCCCGGCCACATTTATTAGCCGGGGTCGCATTTGTCATCTTTCATTGCCGGAAAAGTGGAAACCAGATTCATCAATCCTGACTTAATTGAGCTGTTCTGCAAGGGCTTAGAACCTTATTTTGGTAATACGCTCAACTTAATTCAGTGCTGGGGATGAAAAAATATACCGGGTTAACCCTATAAATATTCTTTCTTTAAAACGTGTATTTGTATGGAAAGTCCTTATTTAAAAATTTAGCTGTTTAAATTATAAAAGATATATTTTAAATTCTGAGAAATTCTAAGTGTAACTGCATTTATTAAGAAGATAACACCATTTGTTTCGTTCAAAGGACGTAGTTGTTCCTAAATGACTGTTTTATTGTCGAGTCGCTGTTTTAGAAAAGCCATGCAGTTGGTTGAATGTGAAATTCAAGATCTTGTGTGGCTCGGATTTTCAAAAGCCATTTCCTAAGCCTAGGACCCATTAAGCATCGAGCGTTGTACTGGTCTAATGCCAGCCATGGTATGCACATGCAAATGCAGTTGTGCATCCTGTAATTATTTCTGTGTACAATTTCTGTTTACAATTGTGTAATAGCTGTAGTAAATTAGCGTAAACCCTCGAGATTCTTTAATTATCCCGGGGAATTTGCAAACTACTGCAATTCGCCATGCAAATGAGCAATAACTTCAGGGTCCACTCCGTACTTGTCTTTTGATTGAGCCGACTCATTTATCTTGTTTTGGATTTTCTTGAGGAAATGCAAACAAATGCTTTTCTGCGCAAGATCAATTTCCAGCTAGGACAGTGTGCCTCCAGAATTCAGTATTTTTTATCACGAAGATTTACTTTCATTTGATATTTCCAACAACATTAAAGTCCACATTCATGATTATACCATTGTCACCAAACTCCAAGATTTGGTATCATTTATTTTCCGAATAAACCTTTTATCTCAAAATGTTCTCACTAAACGTGATGCTCCTGTTTTTTAAATTGATTTCATCTGTATCTAACCTTCGACATTTCGAGGGAACAGATTCTCAGAAGAAGAGTTTGTTTTGAAACTTTTAAATTAGGCTCATCTTCACGAGTTATCGCTTCTTTGAATTCACTAGTTTTATCGATTTCGAGCACATTCAATTTGCATAGCAACGAGATTGATCATGTGACCAAGAAGGCTACTAAAGTACATTCCTTTAAATCTTCTGCAAATTCAGCAGTTGAAGCTAGTGGGAGAGTTTGCCGGTGGTTTTACATACTGTCGATGCGGTTTATCCATATTTTGTTTATTCTGCTGTATTTACAGTAAAATTAAAACGATGCTCAAGGGTTAGTGTATACATCAAACTAATGTAAATATCAGTGTGCATTATAAACCAAAATCCACACAATTTTGCGTCTTACTCTTCCTGGCAATGCACTACTGAAACAAAGGGTTATGTACTATGTGGCATCTTTGGAATACTTAAATACATCTCTCAGTTATACTTTTTTCTATGGCCCATGTGTCTCTGGTCTATGGACCTCTTTCGGAAATGGAAGTTTGATGCGAAGAAATGTTTTCCCACTCGGCCACCTGTACTACTTGGAAGTGAAGCATTAGAAAAGGAAGTTATGGTTAGCTAATACTGGGACATTATTACCATTAAAATTATAAATGCTCATTTTTATTAACTATTGTGATGTGAATGTGATTAGAGGGGTTTATGAGTTTAAAGGGGTTTATTAAATTAGAGGGGTTATTTGTTTGGAGGGGTTTTTAGTTTGGAGGGGTTATTAGTTTGGAGGGGTTATAAGTTTGGAGTATTTCTGCAAGTTTAAAGCATCTTTAAAATTCTGCAGAAATTTGGTTGAAAGCTGTGCAGACTATTTTCTGGGAATATAAATTGCCAGAATTGCATCAAATTTCTGCCGAGTAGTTTCTGCAGGAAACGCACTGGGATATTTTTCTAGTATTTTCTGCACATCATTTTTGTACGGGAAGACCGTATTTGTGAACGTCTCCAAGTTCCTTGTGTTTCTTGTTTTAAAGAAATCAAACGATCCTTAAATCGTATTATTTACTCCAGAATATTTTTTAAAAAAACTGAAAATGACGTAAAATGCGCATTGAGCGTGCTTTATAAAGCTCTCAGTGGAGTTTTAATTAGAAATTTCTCAATTGAATGAACGTTGTCATAAGGGTTTGTCAAGCAGAAAAAAATACCTTGACGATGACAACTTCGCGTCTTCAACAAATATCACCTTAATCCTAAGATTTTTTTTTACGAATGCATTTTTGTCAATGTTAAGCAAAATAGGGGAATACTTGTTTTTTCCCCCCTCTCATCAGCCTTTGCAAATTTAATTTTCTACCGTGTTTTCGAGTCTTTTTCTTCTTATTTTCTATTCGGATTATTTGTTTAAGAATTGCGCCTGGCGTATGAATTATGCGTGAACGCTTTTAAAAGTAATGTAACTCAAAAAATTCGCTCGATATCGTTTCCGCTATTCGTTCGCTAAGAAGTTTAATTACGCTGATATGAACTTATTTATACAGAAGTCTTCCAACAAAATTACTGGAGGGTATCTAAATGTGCGTCTGTGCTTGTATTTCCTTCGCGTGGGTGTGTCGTATCGATTCATTTAGAAATACCAAAAATGACTAGGATTGCTTGTTTATTTTGTGTGTTTTTATGGAGAACAAAAATCGAAAATAGCTCCAAAAAAAATTCTAGGTTTTTACATAACATAAGCATTTTCTGTGAATATTCTTATACGGCAATGTTCTTTAATCTATCTTAAATATAAATTGTTTTCTTATTTTTTTAGAAAAATATTGTTCGATTAGTTTTATGTAGATTTCTTGATGAGTGTTTGTGGCTTTTTTTTTATCTCGCTTGCTTTGCTGTTTCTTTTTAAATAATTTATTGATATCTTTAAAATAATTTATATGATATCTTTAAAGTATTTTATCAAGAAATCTAAAATATAAGCTAACATCTGACAATTTGACCTATTCCTTCCTGAGATCGTCTTAGAGAGCTATATATACATAAGTTATGGTATAACTTTTAATTAGCCTTCAAATGACCATTTTCAGCAGCTTTTTTAATTGGCCATTAAAATGAAGTTGCATGTTAAGTGAATGCCCCTAATTGGCATTAATATTAAGGGCTTTAGAAAGGTTTTGTGGTTGGTTAGACGTACGCTTTGATTCCCTTAAATGGTCTTTTAAACTAATTGTACTTTATACTTGACTTGCCCATGAGGGTAGGCAATCAATGCTAACACCCATGCTATCAGGGATTGCCTTCTTCACTTGTTAGTTGTTTTATATTTCAACTTGATAATATCACCTCCGGGCTCTGGTGCTGCATACTCACCTCATTTATAATTGAGGTCGTTCTCAAGCACACTAAGATCGTCCACGTGTTATGTGATGATAAATGAAGACAAAGGTGGGAAATACAGTTCAACAACAGGGTGTCTGCATATTTGGACGAATCCATGAGCTTTTCTTACTCGGTCTATTATTTTGTAAAAGACCTTCATAAAAATACGCGAATGTTATAAATCTTAATAGTAGCTACACGTGTCTTGGTTTTCCAGTAGTGTCCATGGCAACCTTTTTATATAGTAACCCAGGTTATCAAAAGACAATAATGTACCATAAATTCATTCCTCGTGCTAACAATGGAAATATATTTGTCAGGCATTTGATGAATCGGGAATCATACATAGATTTGAATAAAGTAATATCCAAATTTTAGTAATTTAGCGTGGCATACACTAGAAAAATCAGACTTTCCATTTTTATCGAAATACAGCGAAAGCCTAGTCGTTTTTCTCGCAGGTTTTCACAAAAAAAAGGGAGGCAGCCCGTTTGCAATTAGCACATGAGGGCGGAAATGCACGAAGATATAATCCTGTTATTTATCCGACACGTTTCATGGCGCCATTTTTGCCGCTTTTTTGCCGTTATATTAGCAGCATTAAATGCACAGGGGGTCGCTGACGTTAAGGTTTCTTCCAATTATATTTTTATAGCGAGATTATGCGTTATGGATATTTTCCTAGTGCTCGTGTGTGAGGGAGTCAGCTAGCAAGCAGCCTGGGGGACATTTCATTCTGCATATTTAATAGAATTTCAGATACAAAGCCGCGTGAGTCAATACAAATAAAGTTGCGAACTTGTAATATGAAATTCGGAGAAGTTTTTTTTTTCCCCTATTCTCGAATGTGTTGTACAGGAAATATATTCCCACTACTAACCTTGTATGTTTATAACGATGTTTCTTCGCGTTTAAGACGATGATTAAGTAAATACTTGCAGTTTTATAATGCCAAATAAACAACTGATATAAGATGCAACCTTTTCTTAGAATTGGTTCTTCTACTTCAAAGTGTACTCTTATGCCTTTGTGGCCTTTAAATCTACTCAACCAACGAAGATAATATTGTAAAATACAGGGTATGATGTGAAAAATATTCTTTCTAACTTGCTATTGCTTCTCACATTCACAATTTGACAATTTTAATTCTCTTTTTAAACCTCAATATTGTTTAAATTCACCATTAAATTCGTTTTAATGATGACAGATACAATGTTGCAAAAAAAAATCAATTGTGGTGTAATGGAGCTCAAATAATAACGATATAGTCAACTTGGTGGCAATGCAGAAAGGGATGTACGATGCCATGATGGTTTTTTAGCTTCTCCAAACCTTTGTCGTAATTTGCAAATGTTGCAAATCAAAGCTAGGCTTGGCGTTTAAAATAATTCCGCCTGCATTTGGTAGTTTGTCGCTTTATTTGAATGTTATCATTACGAGGGAGCGTAGAAACAACTGCTATGTCTCACTGGATCTAATTATTCACGCTCATTGTTTTATGTTTTCCCCACCCCGCGTGTATTTTTTTTTTTTTTTTTACCAGCAGCCATGTGCCCTCCTCTTTTTTTGCCTTTGAATGGCACTGATAACATTTGTCATTTTTACGACTTCTGTATCTAGTTCCTCTCTATTTCGTTTTTCTTCCTCCTTCTCCCGTTGATGCGCCCCTTGCTATAAGGTTTCTTTTATTTGTCATAAATGATGTTTCTATCTGCCGACATTATGTGATATGCTACGCTGGCCTATAAATAAAATCCAAAATGAAGATGAAGCACGAAGGGAGAAATTATAGGTTCTTGGTGCCACATGACACGGAGGAGGACGGAGGTGGTTGTTTGCAGGGTAGAAAACAACACGAAAAAGGTTGGACAAATTTCTGCTTGTTCACGACCATTTCAATTCAACACCCTAAACTTGGGCATCCAGTCTAAATCTAACTCACTCCTTGCGTTAGCTGTTCAATGGCCAGTGACAGACTACCATTTCCGATTCACACTTTTACCAGATGCAACAAGTTTGACTAAACTTTTTCTTATTCATCCTTGCGTTCATTTCACCACTTTGCACTTTACAGAACTAAGTGCACTTGACCCTAGAGAAATAAGAGACATTTGTCCTCCCCATTTTTCTAATTATGGTTTACTCGGAAATGTAGCTATCGAAAAGCTAGGAATATTTGTATCTCTCATAATATGCAAACCAATATTCGTATATTTCCCCCAATTTTTTTGTCCCCTTTTTAATAAATGCATACCATGCTCCTAGGAGATTACTTCATTTCTCCTAAATTTTTGTGTTGACTATAGTTTCGTTTCTAACGTTTTTAAAAGCTTCGGTTTTTTTGCTTTCACATGTTAGGCTTTTTCATTGGTTGATTACGTTTTATTTTTCCTATTCAAGCGTGCTCTTAGTATGCCTAGTATTGCACGCCCTACTTCATATTTTTCATTTTTGCTTATTCACAACTAGGGGCCCATTTGTATAGCTTTCAAGAAAGATTAGTTGGCATTTCAGAGCCAGGAATCGTGACAAAGATGGAAACTGATAATAAAAAACACATGTAGGAAATTTTTGCGGATAAGATGATGGTACATCCGGGCATCACGTGATGGTTATAGATGATTATCTGCCAGCGCGAATCGCCTGGGGGGCTTTGCTATGACACCTGAGAACTCTTAAAAATAATATTTCTTTTATTATTCCATCCAGTTTTTTTATATTTTTCTGCGAAATTGCTTCGAGAGACATGCTTGTAGTCGTTGTTATCCCTGGGCGACGGAATCCCTGATGGGAGTGTGTTGGATGGACTTCGTGGTCAAAATAATTCCAAACTTAAACATGAGATTGTTTTTTTTTGTTTTTTTGAAGAAAATTTATTGAATTTAAACCCCTGCCATGTCAATAAAACTGCTTTTATGCTTGTTTTGGTCTCTGGTCAATGACAAAGATGTTCGAGATATTGCCAATTGGGGGATTTACGTTTTTGTTGCACTTTTAATTTGTGTTGAAAGAAACCAATATATTTTGTAAAAAAAATTCTGGAAAGGCTATTTGCAGTGGCAGGTACTGATATTGGCATCTGATGACGTGTGACCTCTCTAAACACATTACGCTCTATGTTACAAATGTTAATGGTCTTTTAGAAGCTTAATAATAGCTTTGGATATATGATAATTCAATCCATTTTTGAATACTTGTATATACATATATGGGCACATAAAGGCTTACGTGAACACCGTGCTAGGACATGTATATAATATAATAGTCTAGCAATATACAGTATAAAAGTCGTATACATGTTTCGTATTTTTTCCCTTCCCTGAGTACTGCTCCACCGGCGTTAATGAATAATGAAAGATTTAAAACGTACTTTAAAATCACTAGTTTAACTTTAGAGCATAATAATGAACACAAGCCTTCATTTCAGCTAATTCACATTATCTGAAGTTATGTTTGCTTTCTGGAGCAAATGCGCCAGTTGTGTGTTATTCATATTGATTGAAGTGTTTATGCCATCTCTAGAAGCCTGACCTTTGTTTTCCAACTCAAATATTCTTCTTATGAAGTGGACTTATCTTTAGAATCTTTGTTCATATTCCCCGTGCTCTTATATTCCCACTCTTGCGGTGTTTGAAATCTTAGCAGCTGGAAGTTTAGTCATTTTTCAACAGTGGCCTGATAGCGAAGGTTGGTTGAACATGTGCGAGTGCAGGAGCCCCGCTATTGGGCAATTAACCGGACCTCTTATCCTCTCTTTTAACGTGCCTAAGTAGAAATTACACTCGGATTTATGTCGTCATTAAAATAATGAATACAAATGCGCGTCTCTTTCGGCGCATATCTGTTTTAATTCCTGATGCAAGAAGACGGATGAGAGCGATATCTATCAGCCCATAATGCTAGCGCGCTTTGATATTCATCATGGTGGCGGCGCCACTAGACCCGCTTTTATCGTTTGCCAGGAATGAGATCCCAAGAAATATTATGCCCATAAAATGTGTATAGGTGTTGCGGAATGAGCCGCTGCCTTTTTCAATAGCTTTCAGGAGAGATAAAAGATGGCCGTGGCGAATGTGGGGAAGGGGCTTCCATCAATGCCCCCATTTCACGATCCACCCAAATGTTGTTATTAAAATGCGATGCATTAATAACGTCGATAAAAATCGACTTTGGATGCATCCATAAGGCGTGAGACCCTACTTTTGCTTTCAAGTGCCAAAAGGCGAAGGCTTAACACCGAATTGCAAGGGCGTTCGTGGCCGACACATTTGAGAAGCACACAAGAGCAATGGCTTAATGCTTACACATGGCCCTCGTAAATTTATCCTGGCCAGTTTTAGTTGACAGCCAATGGTGGAGACCACGCCCCTCGCACTAACTCGGTTTTTATCCCCGGCCTCGGGTCGGAAGTCGACTTTGGACCCAGTAGTGCGGTGAAGTGCTGATGAGTGGAGTGAGTGTCTTGGACTCTGGCATTGACTGCTTAACTTGTGCCTTGGCATCCAATTTATGTGTTTTTCAACCCCACGGCACACAAATTGTCGAGGCACACCGTACTTTTTAAGGATTTCCCTCATCTTCCTTGATCGCTATTCTTTGAAATAATGAAACAATCTTGAAAAATACTGTAGCACACCTAGCGAAATAGTGACAAAGGGTGGCCCAACCACAACTACTGTATAAAGTTTTCCTTTAATTGTTATACGAAATAAATAAGATTTTCAAAAAAAATACAACACATACGACATAGATTTTATCACAGGAAGAAACCACATTTTCCAAAGAGTAGTACAAAAAAACAAGTAACTAAAGTCCATCTGTCATGAACATGCCAGGCAAACTGTATGAGCAATATTTCCTAATGTTTGCATTGATCACTTATTAAAGAGCCATCCAATTCGATGTTTTGTCTCGATCGCCATTGTTTACTACTGAATACGAGTTTTAAGACCACATTTGAAATTGGTTTTTTTTACTTAGTTAACCGATGGCAGTGTTGTCAGCCATCTGGCAGTCGAGTGATTTATGAAGCGCTGTTGTTGCTACCTTTAATATTTAAACCCTTCGCTTCCTGAGGATGCATCTCCACTTGTACCCGTACGTCAATGCATCGCGTATAGATCAAAGGTCACCCATCTTGGACACTTGTCACGGCGCTCCTCTCCTAGACTTTCGCTCGCTGCTGTTCATGTGCTCGAGAGCAGCGTTTAATCATCGACCGCAACACATTGGATTTTGTTGTTGCATCAGGATACACATTTCCGTGATAAATTGAGCGAATTGAAATCTTCTGCCTGCCACCTATTTTATATTCATTTGAGCAAATCTGTTATCTCCTAGGCATTATATCACCTTTCGGGGCGATCAGATTTGCATCGCAGTATTTTTCTAGCTTTGTATTGGATTACATTTTTCGCTTAAAGTTGTGGGAAAATGGATGTGGTAAACACAGCAGTGAGGAAGATGAGTTTCCGGATAAAATTTCACCATGTTCGCTGCAGTATTACGTTATTTGTATAGCAACTTGATCTGATCAGGAAAATACAGCATTATTAAATAAATCAGACTTGTTGTCAATATCCTGTCTTGTATAACCCAGTTTACGAGATTTGTTCTTTGGGAATTTTTTATATTAATAGTGGTGATGGAAGCTCTTCCTTTCATATGAAGGCTTGTTTCACATCCAGTCTTTTAAAAATTAGGCTACGGATATAAGTATCCCCAAAGACATATACGAAGTATTTCTTGCTTTGTAGCTGGGTAACAATTTAATATTTCGTTTCCAATACTCGATATGCAGTCATGGTGAATCAATAAAATGTATTTAGCTTTGGAATAATGTTGTGTGCCTCACTTGAACTTGGAATTGTTAAGACTAACTTGAGACTGCAGCCATGATGCATCAATAAGTTTTGATTTTATGCTTTGAGATGATGTTGTGTACCTCACTTGTACTTGGAATTGTTAGATTGTCTTGAGTCTGCAGTTATGGTGCATCAATAAGATGTCTTACGCTTTGTGATAATATTGTGTACCTAAGTTGTGCTTGGGATGTGGTGGTGTCATTCCACGTAGACGATGCCAGGATTGTAATAAGCCTCAGAGGTTAAGAGATTAGTTTTTCGACGAACATCTGGTAAATCTGAAGGGATTATCATCAGATGTACAAAATTGAAGTTCATTTTTGCTGTTTTTGAAGCTTCACATGCCGTATTTATTTTTGCTGGCTTATAAGAATGATTTGATTTCTTTTTTTTTTCTGAGTTTCGAACTCAAGTGTTTTGACTTTTCTCTTTTCGCTTTCTTGATCCACACGAGCTGGGCTCAGACCTATTAATGTTTACTGAGCTATAAAAGAAAACCTCTGTCGTCTCGTGTTGTTTTAAGCATCGATTTTTTGGCGCTTCAAATATTTCCTAGTTTTCCCTCATGAAACGCTTCTGGAAAATAATGGGAAAAATTGCCTTTACATTTAGATGTTGGATTTAACGGATGCAGGCTTAAAAGGTCTACATTTTTTCATCTTGGGTGTCTCTCCGTTTTCCGAAATGTAATTCTCGGAAGAACTCGATATTTTTCTGCTGCTAAAAGTGGCGGCGCATTAACTATGAAATATTACTGTCTCATCAAGCCTATTGTCAGAACAAATACAAAAGGAAACACGCTATTTATCATTGGTTTCAAAGAGCTACTCTGTCACATTCGCGATATCCGCAGTGCTTTCGCAAATAGTTGCACTTTCTTAGTGACAGGATTTGTAGATTCGGTCTGGAAATACATGGACTACACAACTAGGGAACCTCCCTGCGCTGGGCTCTGAATATGGGGAATACTCATGCCCAATATAACGAGGCTGTCATGGTGAAACCAGTGGGTGATAGGGTTTGACGTTTGCCTTCCCCAATCTTTAACAGCTTTTAGAAAAATCGAGTATAATGTGTGAAACTAAGCAAAACCGTTGAATGATTTTTGGAAGGTTTCTTCACTTTTTTTAAAAGTGAAATTTGCTTATTATTTTGGGTTAATTATCCTATTGTTTGCTCCAGGTGCTCACTTTGCTGACTTAGATTTCTACATTTCATCTAGGCTTTCATTTCCGTCATAATTGATTGAAGTATTTTTTGCTGCTGTTAGCTGGAGCAAAATATGCGTAGCTTTTATGTTGTGTTTTTGCTAAACGCAATAAAAGGCGAACCATAATAGGAACTAATCACACATAAGAGTTGGGAATTTTCGTTTTATTTCATTAACCTTATCCATGCTATATCATAAAAAACCTTCTCAATGCTTTTGCAAGGTGGGTAAATTACTATCATCTTACACTTCGGTACATTTCAGACAATGCAGCTCGATGTTTTTTCTCCAACTGTCTGGCTGCTCTAACAAATGAAGTAGTTTGCAAGGCCCATTGTATTCAAATGGCCCATTGTCCTGGCCATTTTTTTTTAGATCTATCTATCGTCCGTGGCAGTACCATGATTCACAAACTTTACTGCTATAGAAAGTTTTTACGAAGTTGATGCGTGACCTGGGAATCCAAGGCAAAGTTGCAGGATTCTAGATGACGCTCACCCTCCGGAAGTGCCCAAGAATGGGGATGTGTAACTTGGGGCATCCATCCACTTGACAATATAACTTTCCTAGATGGATTTGCTTGGCATAAAAACAAACCTTCAGTGCTACCGGGGGTGTATTTTGAGTAAAAATAAAAAAAATAATCGGCACGGTTGTGGGGGAGAGAAAGCGAAATCCATCGCAGTCGAAATTCCTCTCTAGATAAACACATTCTTCACAAGTTTGCGAAAGGGGCTTGTCAAAGAAACACTTTGCGATTGGAGCAACACACTTCATCTCATTGTTGGTTGGAAACTGCGCACAATGGCGTTTGAAGGCGAGCATTTTCAGTCAATTCCATGGACAAATATTAGCTTACATGAAAATGTAGAAAAGTCTCCGATAAAAGCCACACGCTTAAACAAATGTCAAACGCTGCGTGCAAAAGCTGGCTTTTGCCTTTTATGCATTTGCTTAATAGATTTCTTTTAACTCTTATACTCACGCATTGTTTCTGTATTGAACTGGGGCGGGAACTAAGGTTAGTTCACACAACACTTCTGATGATGTGCTTGAATACCATTAAAAGGTGGTGGTGGTCTTTTATAGGACATTGGATCTGTGTTGACCTGTTAAATGCAATGGAATAAGTTTTATATAAAATGTCGGACATGTTAAACGTCTCAATATGGTGATCTATTTCATCCCCCCAATGTTTTTATAGGTATAATTGATGAGGGGTTAACGTGTTGTTTAGAAATTCACGTAATACTTACTTGTAGTAGGTTGATTGGCTTTGTTTTTTCATTCGTTCTTGTTATTTTTCTGGAAATTGAAAATCCTTGAAATTGTGGGGCGAAAGTACTCTTACCATCCCCTCCCTTTTCAGATGTAGGTAATTTCGAATATAAATGGAAAATACACAAACTGTTTTGTTTATTCGTGCAAAAGCAACTTACTCTCACTTAACATGTCTTGTTAGAAGCTCGATCTTAAAACATTTCGGGCTTAGTGGAATTCCTTAGGGCTATTGTTATTGCAGAGAAATTGCTGGTATTTACACAACAAATTGAGATCCAAATACATAGTTCTTGTATGTTATAACAGCTCGTAAACTCATCGTAATATATTCAGCGATTGCCATCCATCGATCGTTTTAGGTTAGTTGTGCCCTCCAGGTACCAACGTTTTCTTTTCATTTCGATAGGCCTTGTATTTATTTGCTTTATCGATTCTGTTGATTTTTGAACATTTTCTTTGAAAACGCAGGCGAATGTAATTATTGTCTAATTTGTGTCCCGTTTCCATCTAATGCCAGTTTTCGGCTTTTATTTATTCTACCTTTATGCAGTTACTATCCAATTTTTAAACTCTTAATTCGGAAATAAAATTGTTCACGAAGGTGTTATTTTTACGAGTCCCTAACATTTTAAACGATATATTTGCTCGTAGTTTACCTACGCGAGCCAACTTACCGTTTAAACTGGTCCCGTTAAATGCTTTAATTACATAAATGAATAAAATGTTCACTAATTTGGACGATACATTATCATTAACTGCTTTAAGGAACGTCTAAGTTTTATGCTCTTTTAAGACGCGGATTTCAAAATGTTAATTAACTTAAAAAATGCTTCGCTGTGTAAACCATTTTGCAAAACTAGATTCACGAATGGACCATTAAATGAGCAATTTATAATGCCGGGAATAAATTTCTGGAGTTCTACTAGATTTAATGTTTTATTAGTGGTATATAAACGACATCAGCGCGTCTTCGAGATGCTCGTTTTGAATTCCCCACGCACTGTTATGCGTTTTATAAAGATGTTGAAAACTTATATTCCACTTTTCTTAAATTAAAATTTAATTAATTCATCCATAGTTGTAACGTAGTGGTCAAGCAGACGCAGATTTCAATGTTACAAATTCATGTTGAAATGTTTTAACCGGAATGTCTAATCATTTTTTATTTTTTTTATTTAGGTAAGGAAATTTTTTTATTTATCATTTGTGGAAGGCGACAATGCAGTTTTACGGTGAGCACTGTAGCCTTATTTCATTGTCTTTATACGTAATATTATTAATGGTATTTTTTATAACTTTATGACTTATTGTAATCTCCTCAGTCACTTGTAAAACAAAGCTTGTCGGCTGGCGCCTTAATACATACATAGTTTGTTCTTCGGTTGCAATTTGTTGAGCTTTACTTAAATACGGTTTAAAATGGGCATCACGTAAAGGGCATCAGCGTTTTGCTCAAGTTTTTATGTGCTTTTGGGCTTTATGGAAACTTAGGCTTACTATTGGAATTTGCGTTGGATATTTAGAACGAAGGCTTAAAGGCTGTATTTTTATTTACGTATGCTGTTTTCATCTGGGGCTCAAGTCTTGCGTTTTTAATACTTGCCTTCACGTATTTTTCACATCATTTTTAATTGTAAGAATTTAAGACTTTTTTGTGAAATTTGAACCGTGCCATTTACTTAAGGTGGTGGTATTAAAGTTTGCAACCGGCGCCATTTTTTTTTTTTTTTTTTTTTTTTTTTTTTTTGCGCAGTGCAATTATTGGGGTCTCATAGTCTTAGCCTAGGATGCTAATCCTTTTAATCTTATTATCCAGTGCAAGGAGCCCTATAACTATTAATCTTCATTGCTGTTTGCCGAGAAAATCCTAAAAGCATAGGCCGTTGTTATTGCCTATGGCATATGCCCACAACTGGCTTGATCAATATTGTTGAAATGTTAATGCAATTGCTTATCTTTGCCGAGGCATAAACCTTAATTAGTAATTAGTATGGGCTGGAGCTCGGGTTTCTTAAGTTTCCAATTAAAAAAAGTAAATTGGCTGCGCCACCTCCGTAGTGGGGGAAAGCACGTAGGCCTACTTATTTATTCTACAAATAAAAATCTGAATTGCATTTTGATCCTTGAGCTTATTTAAAATATGTTGGCCAAGCATGGTTCATGTCATCTCAAGACATTGTCCATATATCTGTAGTTGAAATCTTTGGAATACGTCGGAGTGTAGTTTGGAATTTCGACTGGGGTAGTATATTCATAAATAATTTAACTAATCTCTTTAAATGTTGTTCTTCCTGTCATTACCCACCTTCATGTGAGAGGCTGTTAGCTGGTTTGCTTACTGCAAATTCTATCTAAATCGGTTTTCAGCGAGTATGAAACCCATTCTGTAACCACAACTACTGAATGTGTATCTTTGTCCATGTCTTATTCTAATGATCTCGTCTATAAGTTAGTTGCTATAGTATTTTAACTCTGATTGCCACAATGTCCAAAACCTTGGACATCAATGGTTTTAAAGTGTATGTAGAAATTAGATTTTTGATATTTTAAAACTTCACATTCACTACTCGACCAAAGAATTAAAGTAAGATAATTAACTATATACGTGATCTTCCAGAAGTAAAAAAAATGTCGGGGTAGAAGAAGCCGCCATCATTGGGAGGCGGTTTCCCACCGTCGTTCATTAATTTTAATACTCCCCCAGTCTTACAAAGATGATTACTGTCACCCTCCTCATAATTAATCACGAGAAGTGAAACGTAATGTGATTGAATAGTCTTAAGGGCATCGTATTTGGGGAAATTACTCGCCTGCAAACTTATTCTTGTCATCACCGTTCATTAGTAGTGGAGGATATCAGTTACTCAAATACTCAGCTATTGATCAAAACAGCCCCTCGGCTTATTATTACGAAAATGCACCTTATTTACTGCTTTTCTGTATAGAGCACCATTATTTTTAGAAATACGTGAGCTTCTTTTGCTCTATACCAACTCCTATTACTGCATTGCCTTCTCGTTCAAGCAGTACTACTGTTGTAATTGGCATTGCCTGGGAAAACTATTGCTTCGTTAGCATTCCTAAATCAAGCTATGAAAGATGATTGCTTAAAATACGCTGAAATGGTTTCAAATAACCTTTAATTCTTGTTTAAAACTTTGTTGGCCCTCATCAAATAGCGCCATCTAGCGCTCTTTGAAATAAAAGCGGTTGAATTTGCTATATGTCAGGCTTTTTGAAGCTAAATCCTATGATAGAAATAGCCTTCGTGAATGGGATATTTAATATCGGCTCGCTATTTCAATTTGATGGTGAGAAATGCATTATCAAATGCTGCAGTGCTTAAGGGGTCGACGTCGAAGGATTTTCTTCCATTTTCTCTGCTTTTTTTTCTCTCTCCTTTTTACCTTTTTTTTTTCGTCATTGCTGGATTAATGGCAATGAAAATCTCATCTGCTATGTGCTGGAAACGTATGAACACATCTTATTAAATTGAAAAGGGATGTATTAGGATATGCGCCAGAAACGTGCTGTACATGAATCCTCTCATCGTGTTATTATATTCAATCGCTCATTAGCACCTCGGGAATTTTTTTTTTAACTAGGCTTTGGGATACGCAAATAAACTCGAGTCGTGTCGCTTTTCAAATTGGATTGTTGAAAAATAGTTAGCAGTTAATGAATTTTTTTTGTGGGATATTACCTGAAAATTCTTTGAATTGGATTCATTTGGAAAAAAAAAGTATTTAATGTTCCGCGGAAAATCCTTCGTACTTGGATTTATCCTTTATAATAACAGGTGTTTACTAGAATATTAAATATTTAGTTTTTTGTTGTTGAATTGGAATGTTGGTGCCACTACTGCCCTGCATTACATAACTGCTAGTAGTGATTGCCACATTTCAGGGGCAGTGTAAAAATTATGTCTCAGATGTTGTACAGGGTGTCCTAAAAAACGACAAATTAACAACTTAACCAAACCCTACGTTTATAGGGGAGGGTTCTCCTATTGCCAAGTCATAAACGGTACCAAAATTAATTGCCTATATCAATGCAGTGAAATTAAATGGATAGTTAACTTTGGGGGGGGGGGGATATTGTAGCCCTTATCATCCCTTGAGATGGTGATTTCCATTGGTGTCTTCCCTAAGGGGGTGACAAAATGACTGCCCTAGGTGGAAAAGGCGTGGTTTAGTTAAGTTGTGATCGGTTCTGTTTGTCCGCACAAAGCAGGGGAAATCCCGCTGTGGTTATCACTAAAGCATTTTTGTAGCTACATGAAGCAAAAAAGATCATTCTTTAGATTGAACAAAACAAGGTTTATTTGCTTCAACCATAATTTTGCAGAAGCATTCGAAATGGCAAGCTCTATCCTCCATCATCACTAATGTATTTTAATTGACCAGTGTCCAAATACATAATAAATGCGGCTCTTCCATTTTCTACCCCTCTTGTTTCCCCTCATAAGTTAAGAAAAAGCCAAGAGTCTCATAAATTCTTCTGGTCAGCTCCAAGTTTGTTGTGCCTTATAAACTTCTAAGTTATGAAGTAATGACCACCGCCTGGGGGCTCTGCTATGCTGCTGAGTCATGGCTATCGTTCGGGTTTTCTCGTTCTTTGGGTCCTTAGGGGGATATACGTTGGTAGGGACGTGATCACAATAGCAATTCATCCGCACTTCAGGTAGCCAAATCAAACATAATGGGAATTATTCATTGGGATTAGGGTGGACATGATGCGGCTCAATTTCTCCTATCGAGCAAGTGTCTTATAGCTCGCCTTTCAATACATGCTTCATCATCCTGGAAGCCCTTTCTTCCTGAAGAATTTCTTAGAAAGACTTGGAGGAAAAATGCCTTTTCATGTTTCCTAGTCCAACACCTTTAAAGCAGTTTGGTATTCGATCTAGGGAAGATACAGCAAAACATGTCACATTAGACAACTTGAAAATCTGCATTGAACATGTAAAAAAATGACGTTTTTTTTCTTCTAAATTTGTTATATCGCCTATTTCAAGCTAACTAGGATTAAATTTAAAGCTGACAAAGTGACGTTTGATGAATAAGTAATCATTGGTGGTAAATGCTCTACGAGTTTATTTTTCACTTATACGTTTGATTAGTTTCCCTCAAGAGCTTCATTCTTAATTAAGCATTAATTTAATTTAGGAGGTGATGCGTGGCTCCTTTTTCAAATTTTCAATTCATGCGTTAAAATCAATAAATCGATGAACTGTTGCAAACTATAATGTTATCTAGTCAACAATTCTTAAAGCTTGTGTAAACGTAGATTATACTGTTGAGATAACTTGCATTTTAACAAGGTGCGTAAGGCGAATGGAAATTTTTTGCTATATACATAGGCAGTCTTGTCGGAATTAATTGATAAGATAGATACACGAGTATTGGCATTATATTATGTGCCTCAAGTTATACATGTATACTACGAAGTAACTACGCGTATGTCAGCCAGATGCAGCATATTAATGTGTTGTGTAAAACTGTTTGCTTATTAATTGCTAAATTATTGGTTTGCAGATAACGAGCTATTAAATCTGTTCATATATTGGGAACAATTAAAGTTGATATTTTGCCTTTGAGATACTTTATCGAGCCACATCTTAATCGGATGGGTTTCTTCTATAAATAAATTCATTAATTGGAAAAAATTAGATGGTGTTGTAATCCTCAAATTAATTACTTCCTATTGTTGATATGGAATTGATTTGTGATCGTGTGTATCGCCACTATACTAGTGTAATTTAATGAACGATTAGCCGATTGCTGTTTCTACTAATAATTTAGTTAGCGTTTTTAACAGTTAAGATGTCAAATAACACATCATTTTTGACATGTATATTTAAAACCCTAGAATACTTTAGTACAATGAAACACTGTTGGAAATTCCAGTTATAATGCAAGTACAGATGGAGGCAAAAAAGTATATAGCATGTATGCATGTACTGAGAAAGGTGTAAAATATGGCATCTTTTGGAAATGTTTTTTAAATGGCTTCTTGCTAAAATGCTTTTTTCTTACTCCCTCATGTTTTTATCCCCCATTTTTTTTATTTCGAATTTTCTTTGCCCAAAATATAGCAGTTCCTTAACACCGTATGTTGATGATGCACTCCGCCAATGTGCCATAATGACGCTATCTTCGTGTCTTATTGCCCCATTTTTGCATGGGCAATTTTGGGGAATTGCATCCCCTTTCATAAATGGATAAGAAGAATTAGATGCTCCGCAGTTTGATTGTGCTGGAGAGCTGCTTCATACACTCTATAATAATGCACGTACTACAAAGCTTTACATATTTTAGCAAGCCCTCCATACTTGCATTTCCCTAAACAACATGTTTTACGTTGCGATTCACAATGTAGCGTGTTTTACAATACTTTGCCATGGTGCATAGAAACCATCACAAGTAAACGAAATTTTAGATCACGTGTCGATGGTTTTCACAAGTATTTGCTCAAATCACGATAACGTGTTTGTTCACCTTTGTATAAATGCTTGTTTACTGTAATATCCAATGCCAACAATTCATTTTTATTTAAATTCGGTTGCATAGCATACTATTTTCAACACTTTCATATTGGTTTTTTGTGTGCAGTGAACTGTATAATTGATCTAGGCTATGTTTTTTTTCCTCCGTTTTTGCACTTTTGTTGTAAGTTGATATTATGCATGATGATAAGCATTCATTGAAAACTCATGGGTTTAAATTAAAACGAAAATTGTGTAGGATCGACGACTTAATAATAAGATGGAGTGAAATGACGCGTAGATCCTTATGTGGTTATAATCGGGGAAAAAACGTTGGCGAAACTAAAATTAAATGTATCCAGAGCGAATATTTTATCAGTAAATTTTCTCATACATTTTTCTTTTTTTTTATTATATCCAAGGCGCAGCAAAGTATGCTGCAACGTTTTATATACGATGCCCCGTTTTAATTGAAAATTCCTTCATGTATATATATTTCAAAACTGAATTGAAAAAAGGCTAATAAGATTTATAACTTCTGAATATTTTTTTTTTCCTACATGCGCATTAATCAGTAGCGGTACTTTGACGTTGACATAGATATAAAAATTGAAATGAAAAATTATATTAAAATGGCAAGCTTCATAAGTTAAAGAATGAAACGAGGCGAGCATTGTAAATAGTCTATGATGGGTTGGTTGCCACAAATTGAAATAAGTTTATTCTGCCTTTGAAGCTTATATTGAAACAGACTGTATTACCTGGCATGATCTTCGATTAAAAATATAAGATCTCTCATTTCACATAAAAATGAAAAGGTTGTACATGTAAAGCCAATGATTATCAGGTATAAAGCCTAGCTACTTAATTTCTTCCTATCTGATTAAATCAACTCGTACTTTCATGTGTTGCTAGGAAAATGTAATCAGTACATCGTGCTGCACATTTTATCTTTAATGCCTTGTTTGTGCTGACCATGGGGGTAATAAATTGAATTGAATTAAAAGTGGCGCCATCTCTCGTAGCAGTTCTGAAGCCTAACAATTAACCACTATCAGAACTGAGGTTTTTTTTTCATCAGCAGAGGACATGCACTTAAGTCTCATTCATAAAAGCGTTTTCCCTAAAGTCCCTTCATTTGCTAGAACCTTGATCTTTTTAAAGGAGATATTCTGTTTGTTCTTTGTCTATGGTTAAAGTATGTCTTGTTCTCTGAAGAATTTCAGATTGCTTCTGAGTTGACTGCTATCCGGATTTTACATGTATGTTTCATAAATCAATTATGGACATTCCAAACATTTGACTGTCATCTCGAATACCA
Source organism: Julus scandinavius (assembly GCA_034696685.1). Classification (NCBI taxonomy): domain Eukaryota; kingdom Metazoa; phylum Arthropoda; class Diplopoda; order Julida; family Julidae; genus Julus; species Julus scandinavius. Next base: position 69,556 of record JAQGAE010000010.1, on the reverse strand, counting down.
TGTAATTTTTCGACATGGATCAATTTGGATTTTGACTATTCTTTGCATAAATATGCACATTCTGTATACTTAGCATGGGATAGGGTCTCAAAACTCCAAACCTGCGTTAGCCATGTTAAGATTGCTCTTGCTATTGGAAGTGGGTTGCATACATGCAAATGCGAGATAATGTCATTAATTTCTGACGTTCAATATTTCACGGATGCGCTTTCTTAACAATCGCACGCAGATTGTATTTATACAATAGGTGATAAGTTTTTTTCTTCCCCCAGTTTTTCATCCTCTGCCCCTTTCTAGTTGCTATCACTCGAACGGTATTAGAATTGCCATTCATCACGGTTACGTTTTTTCCCCTCCATTTTTGTACGCGATGTGCACAATCCTTCTCGTTTGTCATCCCTGATTGCGTGACGTGTTTTTGCCTAACAAATCACCTCGTTTTTACAGGTTTTTTTTCTTCTTCTCCATCTTCTTGCACCCCGGTTTATTTCTTACTTTCAACTCCAGCCCCCATGTACTATGCAAAATGTGATTAAGTGAAGCATCCAGAGCCTAAGCTTTGATCGGACTAATTTGTGGCAAGCCAGAATTGTGACTTAAGCTCAGTTATAGGTGTACTAATTCATAAACGTTTACAAACCATCATCCGATACTTAAAGGATACTTAAATGGAGTTAAAATCTACAAAACTGACGTGCTATTTTACAGCAACGTTTGATTCACCCTTTCATTTTTGAACATCTTAAAAGTATTTGGTCATATATTATTTATGCCCATAAATGTCTAGGTTTGCCCATAAATGCCCATGTTAGACTTGAGTTTATGTATACCACTCCTGGCTTATGTGGCCCATTTATGGAATATCGAAGACTAAAGATAGCTCATATATATCCATTCAGAGAATAAATTTGGTCCATCTTTTCTGCCCTGGCAAGGGTTAAGAATGTCTCAGCACGTACTATTGCCATTTTTTTTTATTTCTTACTTACTATACCGTTCTTACTATACATATTCTATTCCATTTTGGATTTTAAACTACAAATATGCAGCACATTCATCCAAAACAGTTTTCAGTGTAAGTTACTTTATTTGTATATGTGCTGCATATATGGAAAACATTCTGTAGTGTTTGTGTATGTGTATTTCATGTATACTGGGCGCCACTTGATACATTTCTTACATTCGAGTGCGACTTAACAATGAAACATGCATAGCTAATAGAAAAGGAAGCAATTGTGATGTTCAACACTGGTCTCATTCTCAATAGACAAATAGTTTAAAATTCAACGAAGACTTTTACAGGATCGTCCTATTCCACATGGGAGAAATCCAGAGTTGCGTTGGCGGTTGCGGAGGATATAAAACTGCCCGTATTTGGCACCGCAGCAATTGCAAAGCGAAAGGAGTTAATGTTTATGTTGATGAAACCAATACCAGTGTGAGTTTTGTTTTCTGGATGTACGAAATGGCATTCCCGATGGCCCACGAGGAAAAGAAATCTCGAATATCTCCAATATTTAGATTACCAATTCGTTTTATGTTGACATAACATGTTTGTAGGAATGCTTATACTGAAATGGAACTTTGCATCCTTCACCATATTTTCCATAATAGTTATTGAAGACTTCATAATTACTCAAAATTAAATTGAGGATGAAGTAATGTTGTTAACAAAGTTTGGGGATGTATTTTCCAAATATCATGGTTAGTATTATTTCAACGCTTGCTGCATGTCCCCTATCTTGCTTTAACTTTAAATGTGATAATCTAATGAAACAAAGCCTTTATTAAAAATGGTTTCACTGGTGGAAGTAACTTTTATACTATTTCATAATATACAAAGCAATTTTCTCCACCATTTCTTAATGAAAAAGCTCACGCGGCGTACATTGTTTCTATGAAAAGCGTCATTTACAGAGTGCATTTTTTAATCTTTAGCCCCTTGTAATATCACTGGCAGCAGTAGTTCATAATATAAAATTCATGATACACTATAGTATTCTGAACACGTTTGAAGTTATCATACCATACTTCTCCTGGATATAAATTGTTTTATGCAATGTTGCCAAAACTATTACAGTAGATATTAATAATGTTATCAACTTGCATACGTCCAACTACATTAATTATGATGGTCGACTTGTTTTCGTAAACGGTCTCCGGTTGATATTAAAACACGTATTGACTTAAAATGTTCCCTGAAAGCAATAGCTTAATTATTAAATGTGATAATATTCATGGTGAGTCAAAATTGCATATTATACTTATCGAGATTCCAAACACAAGTAACGCTCACAAATGATCCATTGCGTTATGTCCATTAACTAAATAAAATTCTGATTAGATATATCTTAGTGGCTTTGTTACAAATGGTGCATTATGAATCACTGCCTTCGTCAAATTGCTTAGTCGGAGTTTGGTGCAACCAGTTATTTCTATATAAAAATAATGTTTTCCATACTTCGTTCTGCTTTAAATTTTCAGCCATTAAGCCGCTCTGCTTTATATTAACGAGATAATTATTTATGAATGAGTTCATAACACCAGTTATAGGGTAATAGTATTCATGAGCCGGCGTTTTCAAGATAACTTAAAACATGCCTTAACATTCCAAAACATCTGGCGTCATTTAAGGTCAGTTATGACCAAATAAATTTCCACTTAAAGCTGAAGCTGACTTAACTTTCAAGCGTACATGCCTCGTTACGAACAATGGGAACGATGCTCATTTTAAGAAAATTATGGACTTTCATTGTTTGTGTGAAAATGGTGAATTGTGCATATGTAAAATTAGCTTTAAAAAAAACGTCTGGTTTTATAAAAGGCGTAGACACGTTCGCCAGACGAATTTGAAATAGCAGCTAACGCCTTTATGACGAAGAGGAATTTCTGGTTACTTCAATACCAAAATCCAATTTTGTTTCGTACTTTTATTCATGGAAAAACTCTCCAGCCCAATTTTATAAACACTTTCAGCATCGATTTATAATGTTAAATTGTACTTGAATTTGACCAGTTTCTCTCCCACCACTCCACATCAATGCAAGACGCCAATTTCAACCCTCTTCCTTCATATAAATCGATTTTTGTATTACAATATTTCATGTTTCTTAAAACGTCTCCAGCCGGGCAGTTAACTTTATTAAATTTCATATTTCTAGTTGAGTCGGGGCTGCTGGCCTCTCGCTGCTTTATCGACAATGGTCAAGCCTCTGAGCTTGACCACTTCTAAACGATGGGCGTTTATTATATTGGCCCCTGGAGGCGCTCAGGACTTTAAACTGGAAATATCTCACACGATCCCACAGAAAATTCATATAACATCAAACATTCATTTCATAGTCTGGTTGCCAGCATTTTAATCATCAATTTCTATATTGCAGGGGATGAAACCATGTCAAATTTTGAATTATAATTACGTGAAAATTCAATAGACTTTAGACGTATCTAGAAAATGATCCAACTTTTTTAACCAACGGTTTGACTTTAAAACAAGTTTGGTACATCAGCAGTCAATCATGCTTCAGTGACTCAAAACTCCAGTATTTGCAAAGACCATCTTGAAATGTCTCAAGTTAGATTAAATGTTTCCAACCATAAAAAAGTATGGTGTGATTCATGACAGATGTCATCTTTATGAAAAGTTCACACCACCAGGTGGCGGGGCTAAAACCTACCCATAAAATATGAATGCAGAAGGTGGGGCGTGTGTCAAAAGCATATTGTATATTGCCTATAGGGTATTTCGTATTGGGTCCTTTTGTTGCCCACCACTAGGGGGTTCGACGATATCGGATATGTACCTTTGTAAATGCATCCACTACATTGATACACGTTTAGGAATAAGGTTACAATATATACTGTGTATATATATATATCTCCAATGGCGCTCGTTCATAATGGAGTTATTGTTGCGTGCTCTAGGTGATATGTATAATGGTGTCATTTGGGCTCACTTTGCCACCTGCAGCCATAAATTGCGGCCTAGCAAGTTAGGGTTTCCTTTATTAAGTTTGTTGCAGCCTATTTAGAGGTGCTACCCCATGCCAAGATGGCGCCTCGTGGTGTTGTCATGGCGACTAAAGGCAATTCCCAATTTGAAATAAGATCATGATCTATAAGGCCGCCGTGGAAAAGATCAAGGGAATGAACCGAAAAAGCCAAGCCCTGCTTTTCAAATTGTGAGATTCCTATTCAAAAGGGCTGTTATAGCGTGATATTGCACACTGTGCTTAACTTTTTGCAAGCTATGGACGTCACAGGTTATCCATATTAATGGTTTTGGTATGTTGGTAAAGTATAATTATGATGAAATATTCAGGTGAAATTAATTGCTTTCATAGTTAAACAACGTCTGCATTTTTCCAATTAGCGTAATGCAGATGTTTTGATTCAATTAGCAATAATAACCGAGTTTTAGGAGGAGGAATAATGAAAACTTGAATTGTATAATTAAGGTTAAAATAAACCAGTTTCATTGGCTTTTGAAAGTTTGTATAGTCTTAAAGTGGCAAAGATATAGTATAATCTCTCCCATCATCATTTTATGATGCTTGACTATATCCTACAACTTGTATGCAGTTGTATTCCATACAGATAAGACTAAGAGTCTTAAAGTTCTTGGGATAATTGATTTGCAGGAAAAGGGATGAATATTCCCAAATGCGACTTTAAAATTTAAGCATTGCTTACGACGGAAACTGTATATCGGGCAAACGTCATCTCTGTTTAATGGAGTTTTTACCGTGGATTTCATAGCGTTGGATAGCATAACAATCCTGAAAATAGATGGGAAGTAACGTTGTTTCGTGAATCCCTATTTTTTTTTTTTTTTTTTATTTTGAAAATCTTCCGTAATCCCTGAACTCCGTAATGGGCTTTTGATTCCAGATTTGTGCGCTTGATGCCGGTTTGAGCCTCTTTTATTTGTGGCCGCGCTATATCCGCAATATGCTGGTTCCATAATGGTTCAGTTTAAGCTTATTTTTGAATCTCGTTTATCTTCCGCGAGTATAAAATGGCCTAACTTTGAACAATCCGTGTTGTTGTCTTCTGTCCATCCATCAATTCTGGATACCGCTTTTTTCTTTATGTATTCAACGCGCTTTTTTCAGCCTTGAATAAAAACACATTTTCGATGTAGGATTTTTTTTTTAAAGCACCTACAGTAGATATGTAACATTTCGCAAAATCAAAGACCAGCTTGTAAGGGAAACTTTAGAACATGCCTGGAAACCTCATTTGTTTTAATTTGATATTTTATTTATATTGTTTTATAAACTCAGGCACTTTGTCTTAGCCAACCAACCTTCACTCGAGATTAGAGGGGTTCTAACTTTTCATAGATAACATTATTTTATTAGGAAAAGTACGATACATATTGTCTCATTAATAATGGTACATTTATTGTGCTCTGTTTGGTCATCTATAACAAATAAGTAGTTATAATGCAATATACTAGATAATTTGAATAAACGTTTTCATTTGTAAGCCTAGTTATATCGAACACTATATCATCCCCATTTTCTTTGCTAAGTTTTCCATCCGTTTATCATGTAGGAAATTTTAATGACAAACTTGTCAATTTTAATACGTCGCGAAGTGTGACATCTTAAGTGTGCCGAAATCTTTCTTTGCACAGGCATTATCGACTTTTTCGTCTCAGATTCTTTCGAGGGGCAAATTGACTTTAAATCCCGAGTGAATCATTCATGGATCGAGTAAAAAAAAAAAAAAAACTGGGTGAAAGTCGGGTTGCCGAGATGCTAGCGATATATTTTCGGGATTAAATTGTAACTTCAGATTTGTTATACTGCGGGTGACGTGCTTCATGCAAAAACGCTGATGACACTCGGATCCAGACTTAACCCTGGTATTTAAATCGAATTTTTCTCACTTTAGTTTTTCAAAGTAGAACATCCTCAAGAAAGAAAGACGATGAGAAGCAACTCGTTTTTTTGTTGTTGTAAATCCATAAATAATACGGGGTGTGCCATTAGTTATAATGTTATGCTAGCTGTTGAAAGTTTAATGCATAGCTTCATATAAAGCTGTTCGCTCTAATGTGACATGTAACAAACATGGCTACAAAAACTCAACTTAATTTGAGCATGTGCAAAGCATGATCTAAAATTGCGCCTTGTTAAACAGTCATTTTTATTCGCAAAAGTGCCCTAACCTGCTCCACCTAGTTAAGCCTCTTGATCTATTCTAAGTATATTTATAGTTTTTTGTAACTTTGTGGCCGCTAATGATAACAGCTGCCGATTGTCCGTTGTTGCCGACAATGTATAGCACTTAATGAAAATTTTTAAGTGGCTCTTAAAATGTTCAGACGTGCTTTATCGTCCATTATGCATTATTCTCTCAGCCGCCTGCTTTCAATGGATGTCCCTTTTAATTGTCCTTATTTTAATGGATGAAAGTCTTAAAAAAAATCCGCACTTCATTTCCATTGGTGTTGTTTAGCTCGTTGAACTTGTCGCCATAATTTCAGAGGCACTTAAAAAGATAAAGGAAACATTTTTCGTCAAAAATTAATTATTCCGTCGTTATCTAATTGTTGCGTGTTCAGATAGGCGCATTTAATGTTACCTACCATGCCATGAATTAGATTTAATTAGCGTATGCTACTTTGAGAAGACAGGATAAGTTACCACCTTAGGGAATTAAGTCCATTGTGGTGTTTTCTTAACTAGTGCAACTGACGAGAACTCTCCTTAAGGCGCTTTTACAGCAGAAAAGTGGGGTTGGACATTATGGACGCCCCTTGCCCGACTACTTCATCTGTGTTCATCCCACCCTCGTGAAATAAGTGAATAATTAATCGTGTTTTTGTGCCAAAAGATGCATTGATTTTTCAAACAAAATTATCTCATCAATTCTTTATTAATAAAATGAAGCGAACCGGATTTAGCTATTTATTCGGTTAAAATATTGATGGATCCAATTTTAATAATCAAGCGAGATTATCACGTGACTAATACATTCACGTTTCGTGTAAGACAAGGCCCAGATAATTCTTTTTCTTTTTTTATTTATCTTCTACTTGCAAATTGGGATTTTTTTCCCCTTCATTTATTATTTATTTCTCAAAAACCGTGTGTTGTCCCCTTAATGCAATTTTACGCTCTCTCCTCTTTTATTTATTATTCAAGTTTTTTCTTTTTTTTTTCTTTCTTTCTTTTTTTTGGTTAACCTGCTAATATTTTATTTGGGCTACCACTAATTCGATATGCCACTGATGTTTAGCGTTCGTCCAATCTCCGTAGTCGCTGGGGCATTTCATAAACTGTTTATTCATTTATCTCATCGGTGAATTTAGCGAATTGGACAAGTAGCTGGATAAACAGCAAGATTGTTGGCGTTTTAACTTTCTTGTGGAATATTTTTCGAATGAAGTCACGGATTGGATTTCAACTTAAACTTATTTACAAACAGTATATGTTCTACAAAAAAAATTGGTGTAAATGTGCCCGCTTCTAAGCCTCGAGTTTCGGTTAATTTTCAGCCAAATCGGTGTTGAACTATAGGTTTAAATCTATTTCGTGACTGCAGCTAGTGTTTCATTTCTTAATTAAGACTGAAACCGAATTGTATAAACTGACTTTTATTCAGTTTTTCGCAGAGCTGTCTCATTTCATTTTTTTTTAAAGTAAGTTTTGTTTAATAATATCAGATAGGCCAGCAAACAAAGCTTTTGTGAACTTTGATCCACAATGAGTGATCTTCATTAAGTTAATGGAGAAATCGTTTCTTCGATTATTATGGTGCCTCTTGGGAAAATGTCTTTCTTCATTTTTGATTTTTGATACAAAAAAGTGTTATTATCCGTATTACCGTTATCCCGCAATACACCACAGTGTAATATGGATTTGATAATTTATTATTAGTTCTTAAGTTATAAGTGTGGGAAAACGAAATAATCTTAAGTATAACAGTGGTGTTAAAACTCTAGAAAGTTGGAAATTATAGAGGAATTTTTATCTTTGAATTTGCAGCAGCAATTTAAGGGAAACCTTGAATGAACTAGGACATGATGCATTCTAATGTGTTGCAGGTTTTATTTTCCAAACAGCTGGGTATATTTCCATTTTATCTTCGTTATAAATTTCGTCTCAAGACTTGGATAAAATGTTATACGCCTTCTGTAGATAGCAGTTGTTCCGTTTCTTCTCTACATTGTTATTTTACTTCGAAAGCAGATGTACCATAAAATATTTACACTCAAAAAACTAATTTACAGGTATTTTCAAAGAAAGCAAAAGGGCGGCCATTTTAAATTATATTCTGCTCCAATGTTTCTTAGCCGCCATTTTTGTTCTCATAAATTAGAACATAGAATTAATGCTGAGACATAAAACTCTCATTTTAAGCTTATGCTCCGTATCGAAGTGGCTTTTTCATTTTATTCGTACGACCCATTGCGAAATTCCTGTCCTTCCAAATGAAGTTTTCCTGAATTTCTGCATGTGGTTTATTTTGGTTTTACGATTTTTGAGGTTGGACGTCTAAGTGGAATTTCCAACGTTTGCGTTTTTCGATATTATTCAAGTGAAGGGGGTGAGGTCTTCTGGTTCGCTGTTGAACAACCACACAATGGATTTATACGACCATTTACGATCCATTTGCTTATTTTGTGGTCGAATTTTCCCTTTACCTGACCCTAACCCCTTCTAACCTACTCTGTGGAATTGCTGACCAGCCCACGAATCCAATTACACTTTGTTCGCCCAGTCAAAACGACTTATTTGAAATATTACGTTTTATTGCCACATTATGAACACTGGTGAAGGCTTACTTGGAATGCTGTTCTGTCAGCCAGAACTCTTCTACTTTGACATTTACCAAAACCATGGATGGTTGCAGTACAAAAGAACTATGGAAAATTCTTAAAATATGTTTGAAAAAAAATGCATAGATTAGCTTAACGTTTACTGTTTGCCATTCACTGAAGTAATTTGAAATCTGTTAGCGGAACTTCTTTGATATTTCCGACATTTGTGTGAAAATAGTGTGCTTTTTGTGATATTTCTTCAGTTATATATTATTAGGGCAATGCACTTTCTACATGTATGCCTCTGAATGGTAGCGCCATCTTCTGCAATTCTAGATAAACTCCCCAGTGCAGTCTCTGATTTGTGATTGTCCTTTCTGAACTGTTCGCGAATGATATTTTCATTATACATCTGCCAAGAGTAAATACATATTTTTTAATAAATAGTGTGTATATAGTAGATAAGTTCTCTATAATCCCAACGGACTAGGGATATTTTCATGGGAACATTTCCTTGGCAATCAAATGTTTGTTTACGAAACAGTCTCAGTGCAGAACGTGAAAGGATTTAGGTCATCCCAATTTGCTTTCATAATTTTTTTTTCTCCTCCTATTTCTATGATTGTGATGAGTTAGTCCTTCACTATTTTGTGAAATTTCCTCGTGCCCCTTCTCGTTACCATGGAAAAGAAATGGAAATTGCATCAATTGATCGAATTTTAGTTGTACGAAATTGTTAGGGGAATTGAAAGAGCTAAATAATAATATGCCATCCTGCATTGTGTCTACCCACTGATGTAGGATTTAGATCAGTTTTTTTCCCTATTTTTTTCCTGGTGAATAGCCTGCGTTGTCGTTATTTTTGTTTGCGAAAGTCATCTTTTTGGCTATTTATATATTTATATATATATTGCTATGTTGCTATTTTTTCTCTTCATCTGAAATATTGCTCTCGGGTCATCCAATGTTGTTTTGCTGATTTTATCCCAGTGCAAATAACAAATAATGGCACGCCGACGCTTCGTTTGCTTTCTGTTGGTTTAATTAAGAAATGGATGGGACTATCACGTTATTGATACACATCATTTAATTTGGCATCCCTTATATACTCTAGACAGATTTTGGATGTCATTACATTCATTTCATGCCCAGTATAGCAAAAAAATACACAACATTTGATACAAATAATTTTAGTGATAGTCGCCATCTTGGAACACTTTTTTTGGTGTACGTATGAAATTTCTTTCCTGACGTCCTATATTTCAACCATTTCCTCCCACCACCTCTTCGTCATGGTGGATAATAATGTCATACGGTATTCGGATGACAATTAGGCATTTTAAAGGTTCTTAACCTTATATGCCGCATGAAATGTAGTGATTTTTTTCCCAACCGTTCATGATTTTCTTATTAACTCTACCCTCGTTACTATCTAAGGGGAATGTGGGGAGTTTGCATTCTCTAGGGGAAACTGATTTGAAATTGAGTTTCCATCAAGAAGCACCCCAGGAATTCATTGTGGCTGCCATATTGTTAATATCTGTTCGCAATTTGCCAACGTCAACCTTATCCTATAGTGAAAAGGAAATTAGTCGCACAGAGAAGCTTTACGGTTGAGTCCGAAGATCGTGTGGGAGACATGGGGGAAAGGGTTCTGGGGTTGCTAGGGGGAGTGACATTCATTATTAGAACGTGTAACGAGCATGACTCATTTGAAATTTAATTTCTGCAAATGTGCTTTCATTTATAAAACTGACTTAGTGGGGTTTCTTTCAACCGTGCCCGTGCAATTATTATTGGACAATAGGTTCTGCCCTAACATGGAAAGTCATTTTCGACAATGATCAGGGATGGTTTAAAAAGAAATGCAATTTTAATATGATAGAGGGTTAGCTAGCTGCAATGCTATATATATATACAGAGCTGTTGATAAGCTAGCAAAAAGTGTCAGGGTCAGGGCCTCACACATATTGAATAGACTTGCCATAACTGAAATGAAGACTGCTTTTGGAATCGTTTTCGCCAGTTAGGATGTAAAATCGGTGGAATTTTCCAAATTTTGTCCTTCAAGGTCCCAAAATCCAAAGTTATGAAGGGAGAAACAATGTTGATAGTATTTAAGTTTGATTTCAAACTCTTCTTCATGCAATAACTATCCTGTCATAAAGATTCCCGTCATTTTTAGGCATTAAATTGTCGCTCCGCTACTTTGATTTCATAGCAAATTGCGACATTAACCCGAGTTAATCTAAGTCGACAGTCAGTCGAAGCAGAACATAAAATTTGCCACGCTAATTTTAATGGTAACTTCATGGCGGCGAAAATCAATACGCTTTTCCATTCCAACTTTGTGTTTAGGGGGAGCACTAGAGCTACGAAAATCCTGACCTGGGATTAAGGCACACGTTGGTGCAACACCATTAATATGTCACATTTCAGTAATGAGAGAGGGTAAGAATTATACGATGAAATCCATTAACCGAGGAATATGCCGGGTTTAACGCTTCATTTGCATGCAGCATTGCGCTTCCGAAGCGCCTTACGTTCAAATTACAGGGTTTGCAGCATCTGACCTGAATTAACCTACTTCTACCCATTGAATAATTATTTTTTTTAAATTACCAAATAATGAAATTTGAAAATGATGGGGAATTAGCGTTCTTGTCGAATGTCTGTCGATAATTTTCATTACAGTACGTTGTTGCCACGCTATGCCAAGAGGCTTATCTTATCGTGTGAACGCACCTGCGAATAAAAAGGCGGGGATGGTGTCTTCCTTTGCTCAAATTTATTTTGTAGGAATAATCTAAAATGCATTTAAGGAAGAAAAAAAGTACCTTAGTTACCACGGGAACGATTTTTTATGAATTAGCAGGATGCATCAGTCGGGGTTCGTTTGAAATTGAAAATGTTAAATAGCAACCACGCGGGATGCACCATAATTTTTAAGCAATTTAAAAAAAAGCAAAAAAACAAGTAGTATAAGACGGACCTGAATTTTGGAGGCAATTTTTTGAAGAAAAAAGTGCGTCTTCTAGTCCGTAAAATACGGTAGTTGCATTTGGTTCGCTATCTAGACGTCAGTATGGTTCTTGAGGTAGGATTTACCCAAGTAGGGACTGAATTCATTTCCACAAATAGGGGGTAAATCTAATACCCAAGTAGGGGGTAAATTCAAATACCCAAGTAAGGGACAAATCCGAATTCTCAAATAAGGGGGAAAAGCAATCACACATAACTTTGATGTAATGCGGAACGGTTTTATTCAGTTCAGGACCCTTGTTGTGGCAGTATAACATTATCATGAGGTAGATCTACATCCATGTACCTAAGTAGGGGGTAAATATATGTACCGAAGCAGGGGGTTAATCCTTATATCCAACCAGGGGATAGATTGATATTCCCAAATTGGGAAAAAATCAATATTTCCAAGTTAGGGGCAAAAAGCAATCACACATAACTTCGGTTTCGTTGAATTTTTTTTAGACGTTGTTTTAGACATATATTTATCTTTTTTAGAGATTTTATTTCTTCTTATTTCCTTTATATATATATATATATATATATTTAACTAACCTTTCTGAAGATGTAGGATACTTTGATTGTGTAAATCCACATGCCCAACAAAGGGATAAATCCTTATGCCCCAAAAGTGGGTCACTTTTTTTGTGCGATAAAGAATATCAGTTTTAAATGGCATATTGATATACTTCAGAACTTTCCTTGGCTCCATATTTATCTTAGATAACTTTTGTATTCACTTTAGGCGCCGCACAGTATCAACATGTCACTACATTCGTTTTCCTAGCGTGGGTTTTTCCTATTGAGGCGTTTTGATGCGAAACTTTTCATTAATTTGATTTAGTATTTGGTGTAGAAAAAAAGACCCACGAGGCAAACTGGATATTGTCATAAGGAGAGAAGAGAGAGTACAAAGATGACTACGTTGGTAGTCGTGTGCATACAAACGGCAAACTAACTTGCGATGAAAGGAAGCAGAGCAGCAAAAATGATCTTGTTTTGACTCTGATAATTATCCAGCAAAAGATCATTAGAGAATTAAATCGTGTGCGCCATAATTTGTTTGGCAGCTGCTTTCACTTCTTTTGACCTGACAGACGGAAATTATAACAATGGCATGATCATTGGGGGTTGGGATCAAGCACGAAAAATAATGAGCGAATCTAGAGCAAAACACTGAGCTTTGCTTTTCAAATACCTCTCTCTCTTATTTATTGTCGAACAAGGAAAAAAACTTTGGAAATCTATATTTTCTGACGTCGACGAAATACGAAAACATGTACGTAAGAAATCTCTTACGATATGTTGCTCACGAATGTCGATTACTCGATGTCTGCCGCTTCAAGACACATTGTTGTCTGCACTTAAGCATTTAGGAAACTACTTGAGATTGTGTATTCGCGAATGACACAACGTTATGACAAGCTAATGCACATTATACGCTATAAGGATCCGGAAAAAATCCAAATCCATTATTTCGATCAAGTTCAAGATAAATTTTTAAAAAATTGTAATGTATATGTATGTGAGTAACTATTTAGGATACACGCCACCGTTGTATTTTTATAATGATTTGTGAATACGTGGAATTATACTGTTATCACGCAGATGGCGATGCATTTGTTTACTTCCGTTGATGCAAATTCCCTTGTACTGGGTACCCATTTATTTATTTTGCTTGGCGGTGACATTTATAGGTTAACATGACCGTAAATTTATCGTTTTATGTTTCTCATAATACTTCCTAAATTATTCATACAGACGCGGCATGCTTTACACCTTTAATATGTCTTCTCTACCAATGGCTAATTTTCCACCATATTCAGGAAGTTAAATCTCTATTAAACTATGCAATTTATTGTTATTGCTCGAGCTACACGCTTCGAATTGTTACAAAAATGAGCTTTAGAAGTAACCTGTGAAGTTTTGTTTAAATTTTGCTTGTTTGTCGCTATATACGCAGTTTGTTAAAAAAATCGCGTTTTTGTCATTAAGAAAATAGCGACCAGGGTATATGTAGTGGTCTATTTCATAAAGCAATATCACGTCCTCTGTTTCTATCACAACGACCTAATAAGTAGGGGCACATTTTTTGACGAATGGGTATGTTCATGGAGAGTGTAATAGGCCAACCTGAGATGTTTCTCCTAATAGCACCAAGACGATGATGATCAATGGGGATACTATGGTGGTTATTACGGATCCATTAAGGGGTTTGATTTAATGAAGAAAATGAAGGATCTGTTCTGTCTTCGGGATTTAGTTTTTTTTTTTTCTTCTCAAACATGCCTCGATAGTTGCAAGGTTGGTGCGAAACAAATGGAAGTCCATCACGCTATGCACTTCTAGTTGATGCAAGTGGAAAATAAATTTTCCCCTACCCAGTAGTTTATATTTTTAATTTATGTGAGTACCAAATATACGCAATGTATGCCATATTAATACAAGTATGGCTATATGTTCCATTATTGGTAAGATATTGCTTATATACATGGCTAAATATAGTAAAAATACTTTGCCCATCAGTGGCTAAATATTGTCCTACTAGGGCCAAATATGGCCCATACATGGTTGTATATGGTCAATAAAATATTGGATATGGCTCACACGTGACCATATATAGGTTTACCACCCGAGTAAAAAGGGGTTTAATCGCCATTCATATAACAATATCCGCAGACGCCCTTTATGGATATACTGTGCAAAATGCCATTCATTTTCTCAGCCATTATGAATGTCGATATGCAAAAAAAAACAAAAAAAAAACATTGAGTCTTAAGCTAATGCAATTTGTTTTTGTATATGTTTATGTCAGAGTCTCGCATTATTTATTTTTATTTGTTGTTTGAAAAACTTCGTATATCAATCCATAAAAAAACCCAGCACGCGATATTGTTATTGCATTTTATATGGAGTGATAGTTTTATTGATAGCAATCCGGTTAGTTGTTTTTTTCCCTCTTTGTTTCGGATGCACACCTGCTATTTTTCTCTTAAATTATTGACGAAGAGTTCATATGTGTTTTATTGTTTTAACATACACAAAAAATACAAGCAAATGTATTTATCGCGTCCTTATACGAGCTCGTATAACAATGGTAAGCAATTAATGAAAACCGAAATATGAATTCTGAATTGGCCGACTTTGATGTTGCTTCAAGCCGCCTCTCGACGCTGCAATTTTTCAATGGTTCTTTTGAAGTGACGCCATTCAATTTGTCTGTTATCATTTAGCTGGTTAGTGAGTGCTGGGAGATCCATCTGCAGATTTCAGTAAATTAGCTTCATTGATGTAAATCTGAAAACGTACGTTTTAAATATTTAAACCACCAACAGTCAAATTGTGAATAAAATATCAACTTCTTGAAATTCTTGTCCCCCATCCTAAAGCTGGGTCTCCACTAAGACGTACATGTGCGTATATACACGTATTTACATATTCTACATGTACGCCTTGGTGGAGACCCGGCTTTACAAAACTCCAAAAAAAAACTTACTTTTTTATAATAAAATGCTTCGTTACAAAATATTGCCTTTTTAAATTCGATAATTGAGATTTAAGTTTTGGAAAACTGATTGGAGTATATTAAGGGCTTGAAGCCGTGAATTTTGCAAAGGGCGTATGACAAGAATACGTTTGCAATCCGTTCATATAATTCACACCAAGTCATATTTTTAAAAGCTGTTACCATTTGTTGAAATTGTTGTAGTGTATACAGTATTATATTGATGTGCAAAGTAAGTACTCCTCCCCAGAGCAATGGTAGTGGAATCGTTGTTTTATATATATAAAAAACCTGGGTGTAGCATATAGTTGGCCTTCCAATAAAAGCTAAGCGCTCTGTCTCTCGTCTTTCTTTTAATGTATAATTCAATTTATTTAGCTTTCTGTTTCAACATTTGGCTTTCCCTTTTCTTCCGACTTTTAAAATATAAATGCATTGTGCGGGGCTCCTCAAAATATTGACAATGAGCATGGAACGCGCTTAATTTCCTTTTTACCGAATAGCTTCTCTTTTAAGTTGGCAAATATGGCATTGTGAATTATTTATTCACCCTGAACATGCTGCTTAAGATAAAAAAAAAGTATACCAAGTGATGGAAGTGGTATCCACGGTTAATGCTGACTGTCTTTCATGTTTTGAGCATGTCTTCTTCAGTTTGGATTTCTCAATTTTTATGGTTCAGACAAAAATATTAAAATATGAACGAATTTCTTTTTAAAGTAAACCTTCATATAGCAAGATTGAAGAGAAGCTTTCCGAGCACTTCAGAAATTATGCTCAGAATTTTAATCCGATATAAGGAGGCACACCAGTTGAAAAACATTAAGCCAAGAATACCTTTAAACATTATTTTTTCACAATGTTTTAGGCTAACAAATTTGTTGGGAAACAGACCAGGACTTTTGAGACTTTTTATAGCGCATCTTTTTTTTTTCTGAGGCGCTGAACACCTATACTGTACCTTCTAGCTTTTTCATTTTATTTTATTAGTTGTTGTTGACGGTTTGCTGTGCTACATTTTATCTGTAAGAAGTAATTTACCGTGTGTCTGTTTTTGGCATATGTGTTTACTGCGAAGTACATGTTCTTCGTTGTTTTCCTTCTTCATGATAACTGTGCAATTGAATTTTTATGTCTTTGAAGTGAAATTTATTCTGGTCGTTGTTGGATATGGTGGAAATCTGTATTGGGCGATTACCCACAAGTGCCGTCCATAACTCTGTTACCTGCACTATAACATCAGAAATTTTTTTCGAAAAATATCTAATTTTTGGCCATTTGGACATGAAGAGAGATTCGCTGGACCAACAATAATTCAATGAAACCCATATTAACCTATTGCACGCGGTGTAACCGAAATGATTTGCATTTCAGAAGTGGTTTTTACGACCAAAGGGGAATTTCCCTTCCCTGATGGCGCTACCTACCCACCGTTCCCCTGACAACCATGATGTTTCCACTGGATATTGCGTTGTGATTGTTTTCTTCTCCCCTATTTCGTCAACAAATCCAACTTCAAAAGTTTAACCACGGATGTATATGGCTGAATTCCTCGTGTAATTCTCTCCCTATCCACCCTCACAACGCGGTAAAACACGATTTGCTGTCTATAGTTTGGGATTTGCGAGGTGATTTACAATGACAGCATGTCGTCCTCTTTGATGTTACTGTTCTTTACGGCGCTCTTGCCTTATATCTTTTTGGGTGACAAATAAAGAATAAGCAATTTATAGGTGGTGGAATCTTTAGGCAAAAGTCAGTAACAGGTGTTGCTGAAGGTATAAATCATTTCGTAGACTAGTGATCTTCGTGCTACCGTTGGGGGTACTCGATACATTCAATTTTGTTTGCATGGTGCTCCTTTCATCTGGGAAGAAGGCAATGTGGAAATGTTTGCTCCCCATTAGAGGGATGCTTTTGGAGAAGCTATATATGGACATGTCTGGGCCATATTTACCCTTGTGGGCCATAAATAGCGATGTATGGACCTTAGTTAGCCAATGATGAGCCATATTGGAAATACATAAAACTACAATGTTCTACACATAGTTAAGTTTTTACAATATATACCATGTAGCACCCATCAGTTAACATGTTAGATTCTCGTATCTTTACATGTACAAATAGCCGTGCAAGTACCTGTAGTCGTATACTGGTATTGTAAATGAAAAGTTATGGCTATATATATATATATGTCGAATTTCTGGACTAACCATGCAAATAGATAAAAAGTCATACATGGTCAATATATGATTTGTCCACCCGGGTCATTACAGAAAGCTTGATTAATCCAGTTAATCCAGTTAGCCTTGATATCATGGCATTTCCGGAAGACTTCATTATGCGCATACGCCGCTAGGGGATGTTGCATCCGAATAAGGCTAAATAAAGACCTCGATATTTTTGAAGAAAAAAAGCGTGTCATCATTACCGGTGTTTTATGAACTATCTATTTTTCTTAATTATCGATTAGGTTTAGTTGGGAAGAGCATTTCATTTGATTCATCAACGTCCAGTGTAATTAAATTTGGCGTAAAAGCATGGGCAATTAGCACGTTTAGCAGGGAATCATTTGCTTTTAGAGCATGGCAGAGATTGAGATAATCTGTTTTTAATGTGTTTGGATAAAAATGTGATGCGTTTTTCAATTCGTGTGTGGTCTTGTCGCGCAGGGCGTGTTTTCAGACGGGTTAACGTCAGTCTCAGGTTAAACGTTTATTTGAGTTCATAAAATTTTGACGATCGTCATCTGGTTCGCAGGAGGAAGTTTTAACGGCGGTCTTACGTGCATTTTTAAGACGAGAATTAATGATGCGGAAAATCGTAAAATTTGCTGCATTTTCTTTTGATGGTATTTTTATAACCCCTTTTCTGCTCGCTAATTCGATTTTAAACAGATGCAATTCATTTTTGGAGGTTTTGCACTTTTAAGCTTTAATTTTAGCATAACCTGCTTTTATACACCTGTGCCATCTGCCGGCAAATGCGACTTAGTCGACATTTTTAGCTTGCTTTTGCAAATATATTTCCAATGTAGCTAATTATTTTTGTTTTTGTTTTCTAGGTAAGTGTTTCTGAAATCCCTGTATTTTGCTATGCGAGTTGGTGAGGATTGCATCAAGTCTTTTTATTCAAACATCTCATTTCTAAACGTTGAACTTTATAAGGTAGGAGAAGTTTTTGAATCTAAGATCATGAAGTATAAAATGGCATCAAGAATCACTATATGCTAGGATCTATCCTAAACTTGTTTTACGAACAAGAAGAACGAGTGTGTAGATTTGTATCATTCGGTGAGAATCTTCTACGTCCCTTGTCACGGCTAAAGTTTCGTCACTTTTAATAACCTCATTTTAGGGTATTAATCCCGTTGTAATAAACACCAATGAGTATCCCAATGTGGGGAGCTTAAGATATTTATAACGCAAATGCTAGGGGGGGGGGGGATGGAGTTGCGTCACTTTTCCAGCGTGGATCCTCCTTGATGGATCCTGATCCCGCTCCGTCGGATCCCTCTCGGGATAGGCAGTGATTGATGGCGTCCACTGTAGGGGATGATAGGGTGCAATTTTCCGGCTCTGCTGCCTGGCAATTAATTTTGCTTCGGTAATGATTCCCTGATCAAAATTACGGTTTCCAGCCACTGCTTGCCGTGATTTATGGTCAAGTGTCATGGAGTCGGGTGGCTACTATCGCCTTATCCCGCTCATCAGTTGCTCTTGTGCGGTTAATTTTGGCT
This sequence comes from Julus scandinavius, assembly GCA_034696685.1. Taxonomy (NCBI): domain Eukaryota; kingdom Metazoa; phylum Arthropoda; class Diplopoda; order Julida; family Julidae; genus Julus; species Julus scandinavius. The sequence goes on along the minus strand of JAQGAE010000010.1, from coordinate 50,515 downwards.
TTAGACGAGCGTCAAGCCCCCCTCCTCCTCTTCAGGGTTTCCCAGGGATTTTAGCGCTTCAGGCGACTTAACGCGCTGTTTGACCGAATGGCCGCACTAGAATTACGCTGACCAGTGAATGGTGACTATCAACTAGGGCTCATTCAACAAATTCGTCCGCTAACAAAGGGCAGGGGAGAGTTTTGAGTTATCAGACATTAAAGCAACGAGGGACAGTGCCTGTTTGGCTCTTGTCTTACACATTGGGTCCACTTATCTGACATATAGAAATGACAACTCCGGGTTGGGGCAGCTTGTTATCGGTTTGTGCTAAATATTAGTACATGAGTTATTGTTTAAGAGGATGGTGAGGTCGGGTGATGGATGTTATATTTTTTATGGGCTTAATTTATTAATGATCCCATACGTGGAAGACTTGCCACTGAAGACAAATTGAGTAATATTCTTCTAGAAAAGTTTTTCATAAATTTAATGTTCATTGTTGTTATTTTTCTGGCTCTTCCAGGTATAGTATGGATGTCTTAATTGCTAATTAGAAATGGTTCTCTGTAACTGGATACAAAGGGGATTTAAGAAAGTTAAGATTTGTAGGTTGTCTTTAATGACTCCTAAACGGTTTAAATAAGGGCGACGTTAGATTGGTTTTTGTGACAAAATTTTCGATTTTGTTTCATCAGTTGCTTCGTTGCGGGTTTTTAGATTTATCCTCTGAACGTGGAAAATTGCGTTTAATTACACTCGAATGTCATTTGGCCTAATTGGAGCAGCGCAGCTCGTTAAATTGATGAAAATAAGGAGCAACGCTAAGCCGCCTAATGGCCGATTTCCATTAGAAATTTTCAGGCGTGTGATAATGACAGTTGTTGGCAAATTTAACGAACTCGAAACTTTTGGCAAATGTCAGCTTTGATTTTTTTTTTTATTCATTCGATGGCTTGACTCATTGTGACTTTGGCGAAGGGATCTTTGAGACCGAAATCGTATGCTGCATGAAAAACATTTTTTCTTCAAAATTTAGTAGGGGAAAAATGTGTCAGGAAACCTTGTCGCAAATTGGCCCTGTGGGTTTTCGCAGTTTTTCTTTCAATTTCAAAATCAGGTTGGATGCGAAGTGGACCGGAATCGCAATAAAATTAAATGAAGCGCACATTCGATAATAATTGAACCTCAAGTTCGAGTTTTACGAGCATTTTTTGCTGGAGGTTCGGTGTAAAAGATCGGGTCCATTCGCCGTAAGAAGATGTATTGGTATCGAGACCACACGCTCCTTTTTATTATACAGTTTCACATTTTCGTGTAACAGAATTTTCGTATAAAGTTGGTTGTTAACGTTTGAACGTAACCCAGACCGTGGCCTTTTTTGTGATAAAGGTTTTGATAGCTCGCGACCCAGCTCTTTAGACCGCCATTTATCACCAAAATGTATTCAATCTTATTTTTCCAGCAAATAAATTTCTGCTTAGCTTTTAGCCAGGAATTCGGAAAATGCCATTTTCCCCTCCTTTCGGATCGATGCCAAAGTGGTCTTCCAAAATGGTGGCCCTCCTAACTTAATCACCTCGGACAACCTCATAACGTGGACTTATAGGTGGGATTCAGCAACGCACTTTTCGATGATATCTTAATCGATGCAAACATAGAGATGCGATAAAGGCTGAAAAGATAAAAGTTTACACGATAAATTGTGTGATAAATCTGAATTTATTTACATTTTGGGTCTCGTGTTTATCGATGATAAAATGTTATGTAGCAGGGAACTGTATTTATAGTGGAATAGTAAAATTGAGACCTTTGCCCGGTAAGATTGATATTAAAACTATAAAATCCTGGTTTTTAGGGTCACATAGATTTCTCGGCAACCCCATGCAATATGTCCACTCCATATAAAGGTTACAAAAAAAAGGTGCTCAAATTGCCTCTTTAATGAAAAGAAGAATATTTTATAAATTGATTGAAATTCCCAAGAGTTCAAAAAACTTCAAGGCAAAATGCTTTTAGATTTAAATTCATCTTATGATTGAATTTAATATTAATCAAAAATTATATTTTATTTTTTGGGCCCAGTGTCACTCACTATTTAAAATAAAAAGACTAGGGTAACTCCAGTCTTTAAAGACTAATATTTAAAAATGGATTCATCAGAACCCATGAAGTTTGGACGATAAGAATAGCTGTGGGAATGACGACCTTTAACCCTGTCTTTGATGTCTTCGTAATGAAACCACGTGTTTGTTGGCCATTGCTGCTTCCAGTCCAATTTTCCTTTTGAAAGGCAACTTTTGCTCTCTGCTTTTCATTATTGCGATATTTCCGAGTTGGTTGGGGTTAATGAAATTGCTGCCTTCCCGAAATGAGCTCGACCCATAGTAATAATAATAATAATCTTCTCCTTTCGGCGAATTACTCTCTTAAAGCGTCGTCATGCTTGTTACGTATGGAAATGAAAACGGATGACTTAGCCGAAATCTAACTTTGGAGAGCAAATTCTAGATTAAAATTCCGCCGAAATGAATGGAAATTGCGTCGTAAAAACACTGCTTTTAATCCGAAATTTGTGTGAAAAGAGAGGGACTCGTGCAATCCAATCTCTCCGTGCGGAAATGGGCGCACACTTGCACGACCTACGAAATTAAAAACTCGTAGCGTATACGTTATTGCTCTGTGCTAAACGAAGACTTCGTCTAATACACATTAAACTCTATATTCTTATTCAGCTTCATATAGTTTGTAGACCGAACTTTCATCCGAAAGTTTTGCCTATTAGACGTTCTTTCTGTATATAGAAATGATACCAAGTTGGCTCTGAAGTTGATGTATGTCTCTCAATGATTAGAATATTGTTGTGCCACACTGTTTATCACACTGAAACACTTATGTTATTATTTTATGTTAACATCCAAGACCGTATATATGGGGGTGATATCCGATATCCAAGAAATTTGTAAAATTTCAAACCGAATTGGCAAAATATGAAAAAGGGAATTGCGCTTTAGCATTAAAAGTGGGATTTTTCTATGGCAAACAATGCAATTTTAATTTCACCTGGGCCAATATTGGCCAAATTCGTCCACCTCAAGATTATGGACCCTATCCCCCCTCAAAATGCGATGTCATACGGACTTAATTGCTAACATCCATGTATTTCTTTAAAAATCATTTCATAACGAAAAAATAAGTACAATGTAATATAACATCATCTTTTCTGCGACCGGTAATATCCTTTAGGAAATCCACCCCGTTTTAATCAACATTTGCTATAATTGCATCTAAGCTGCAATAAACACTAGGACAGTATAATATTCATTACTAAAAATTCCATTTCAAAAAATGACCGTTTCAAATGGATCTGGTCATGCGCTTTGCCGTTTAATTTCGAAATGGACCGGAACTTTTGAAATTACTTTTAATTATAAAGTGACGCTCCAGTGGTCATCATTTAATCACGGTTTCATATATCGTCCTTTGAACATCTGGTATTGGTGCGTTTCTGAAGCGTTTTGACGTCGCAATTCATTTTTGCTTGAAAAGCAATTTTGAGTCCGTCAACTTCATCTTGACTAGGCCTAATTTTGGAAATCTATTTGGTCCGCTTTTCGTCCCATCAAAATTTCCTCCACTTTCTCTCTTGACAGCTTAGCAATTGCAGAAGCAAATCTCTTTCAATATAATTAATAATTAATGTTGATACAGGGTTTCTAGATTTGATGTTTACATGTATTTATTATTTGTTTTGGTTGGCAGTGAAATAATCAGTAAAAGTCCCTGGTTGGTATTATTGACGATCTGCCCAAATTCTATGCCTTTAATTATATTTGCCTCGTTTTCTGCCACACGATTGAAACCGATGCGACATGGTGCATTTCAAACAACAATTCGCTCGGTATTAGCGCTAATTGGATCACTGATTAACTTTAACTGCAATCGGTGCACGGTCATTGACTTAATACTCCTTGGATTTAGTTGTGGCCAACTGCAATTTCACTAAATTCGTTATGTTTGCTAACGAAATTCGTGATGGATGATTTCTAGGATGCTATTTCTGTGACTGCCAACACTTGGTGGCCTTAAATAATTATACTATTCGTAGTAATGTAACATATTCATTTTCGAGACATGTCGTAACCACCATGCGTATTTAAAAATCTAAAAGTTTCTCCTTCAACAAAAAGATCCCTGAAAAGTGATTTGGCTTTTTGTGATGGGTGCAAATAAATCGATTATCTTTTGGGTTATCTGTATATATATATTCAATGCTACAAAATCAAGTTAAGGATTCTTATTGGATTTTCTGTAATTACATTATGGCTCTAACAAAAACGAGAAGCTGCGTTCGTGTCACTTTCCGTCTCGTATGATTCGGACTAAAACAATGTCTTTCTTAAATTGTTGCGAAGTCACAGCACTTGAAAAATACGTTATCAATCATGAGTACACGTTGCCCCACCCAGCCAACAAACAATACAAAACATCTTGAAAAATTAATAAACATGAATCGAAATGGGATAAAATGCACCTTGAAAAGTTTTTGTCGTTACATTTTATAAGAATTTTCCCTAGGGCTCCCTCTGTTCATTCATAGTTTATAACGTTAAAATCGAGCTCATTTATATTTATCGTAATTTCAAATATGGTGCTTATTCATAATATTTTAAGTAATGTGCTCCGTTTCAGGTAATATCCTCACGTACTCGCTTTCTCTCCTTTTTCTTGCTCTTCTAGTAAGCCTTTTTTGCCTAAGGTCCCACATAAATATATAACGACAAACGACATTTAATAAGGTCTTAACAATGTTGAAAACCCACTTTTCTCTTAATATTTAAGTAGGCATTTATCGCAACAAAATTACGCCTATTATCACGATAAGGCTGCGAGGCCAATTTTTTTTTTCCTTTTTTTTTCTCTTCGCTGAGTTTATAAGCCTAGTTGAGATGGAGATTACTTTTTTTGTTTCTTAACAGATAACATTACGACTTAATAAGACGCGTTTCAATCGAGTCTTTTGTTTCTAAAGAGAAATTTGCGTGTTTTTGCAGTTACTTTTTGCCTTTCTATTCTTAAAGTAACCAAAATTAAGTTGTACTTGTATAGTTGTACACTGACCCATATTACCGAAATTTAATTAAATTGCCTTATAAAAGGCATTTCTACAACTTGACTATTTATTAAATATTCGTATACTTTTCGTACAGTTGTGAAATGTACCTCATTACTTAAAAAAAAAAATACAATCATCGTTGAAAAAAATTCACTTAAGACATATTATTGTACAAAATACTTTGAGGATTAAGCTATTATCGATGCAACATGAAATTGAAAAGAGGCCAATTATTGTAATGTTGAGGGAGTTTTTAAAAAAAAAAATCCATTAGTAACGAGGATTTTGCGCGATAGATTGTATCCTAGAAGGATTTAGTAAACAAGTGAATTGTTTCGAAAATAGTAAATCGATTTGATCGCATTGACAAGTGTGCAAATAGTTGTACACCACACAAGTTCGTTTCCTCGAATGTCTTGCTGTGCCATCATAAGCTTGTGTGGACTTTGAAAACAAAATGCTTGTTCTTTCGCGACTTCATTACTCGGAAAACGTGGCTAGATTAACGTTTTTCTTAATTTTGAATTTTCATCCGAAGCTCGCAGCCCTTTTCAATTAGCACTTCCTCGCATCTGGCCCTGCTGAGCTCACGACGAAAGCCTGGCTTTTCTTAATTGTTGTTAGCAACAGCAGTCGAGAAATTTAATAATGTCACCACGCGTAAGCGCACTCTGCGAATGTGCCTTAACACGGGGCCTTAATAACCCACTACCGGAAACGCACACGTTATCATGCTCTAGCTACTGAAATTACCCAACACTGTATTTGTGACTGCTGGACGAGAAAATTAAAAAATAATAAACGAAATGAAGCTTTGCTGAACAACGCGGGAGACGGACGTAAGCTGGGGAAAAGGGTTGGAAAAGTCTAAAAGCAAGCTCAAATTAGAGATTCATCAAAACCTTCACCCTCAACTTGCATACGAAATTAAAGAATGATAGAACTGGACACGAAGATTGTTCAATCAGAGTGTTTTGAAGTTTTGAAAGTCGGGAAAGTCTAGAAATGGCCTTGATTATTTTGTATTTTGTATTGTATCTCTCCTGCCCCAGAAATGTGGCAATCACTGCTTGCAGTCGTGTAATGCAGGCAAGTAGTTATCCCAACATTGCAATCCACGTAGACAGGGGTGGAGGGAGAGGGGTAGCCATTGTGGACGCCCACTAATGATGGTATTTTTTATTTTTTGGATTTGTTTGGTTAATTAAGTTTGAAAGGGGAATGGGAAATGTGTCCCAGCCCCCAAATGGACTTGAAAAACCTCGGAAAGTTGGTAATTATCCCTAACTTTGTGTTAAACACAAATCTGGAAAAATGTCGTGGAATTGGTAGCTAGGATGGTGTTTGAAAATTTATAGGATGGGCCTTTTTATGTTCCAAAAAAATGTTTTGGACACCCTACTTTACAGAAAGAAATTAAGGACGTCCATGAGGAGGGAGGGGGGGGGGGTCTGGGCTAAAATGGACGTCCATGAGGGGAGAGGGTAATTTTTGAAGGAATTTCGGTGACCTCCTTTTTGAATGGCCCCCTAGTGAAGTATGATCCTTTTGCATGGTAGCACCTTCATGCTCCAGAAGCGGGCATGTTTTACTGCACTGTTACAAATATTGCAGCCCTTGCAAAATTCCCTTGGAAAATATGTAATCACAAGTAGACGGTGTAACTACCTCGTTCAGTTGCAAAAGTGAATTGTGCATGTCTTGAAAACTCGTCTGAGAAAGAATTAAGCTCATGAAGATGCCAGACAGCGAGTCAGTGGCATCAGCAACAACAATTTGAGTACCTGCGCGGGCAAAATGGCCGAGGAGCTACGATAATTTAATTGTCGCCATTAAACGGTCATTTTGCGACCAGAAATGCGAAAAGAAGTTACTTTTCTATCCATTCGTCGGCGTGCAACTGCTTGCAATTACGAGCTAACTGCCAGACGGACGAGTTTTTCCAACGATCGGATGACGGACCCCCGAACGGATGGCCAGGAGAACGTTAAATTTACCATTAGTGCATCGAGGTAATGACTCAAAGTAAATGTAATCAAGGCGGAGAAACCAATAAAGGGCCTTTTATAGGCCCCAGAAACCACTAACGCGTGTGCTGGACAAATCCAACGGTCGCCCATGTATATTTTCAACTACCAGGAATGAGGATCGCTAAAAGAAGCTGAGTCTTAATTATTAAAACATGGAAAATCCATTGCTATCCGTGTAGACTGATCTGCCAATAACAGATTAATCGCTTTTCGAGGTTGGTGTTGTTGTTGTTTTTTCTCCAAAAGTATCGGTGAAACATTTCCAATCTTTGGGATCTCTTGATAATGGCTGTGAGACATACTACAACATGGACTCCAATCTTAAAAAAGTGCGTGCCATATAGGCCAGTTTTATACTGGATTTCTGATAGACGGTGCCCCTTAATTGCTATTTTAATTCGTTAATTTCCTTTGGGATTATTGAACATTCAGAAAAGTCAAACCCCTTAGGGTAATTGGTACATATATCACAGATCTCTCCAAGTTGGGGCAATTCTGTACAACGTCCAGATGTGTAATGTGGTGATTTAGTGTGATATTGTCATCAACCACTGTTATAAGTGATGTTTTTCGTGTTGTCGAAGTTGTTTGCTGATATCTAAAATCCATGATCAACGAATTTATTTGTTGATTTTTTAAAATTATTTTTGGTTTGTACTGAACCGTTCGTTTAAGAGGAAATTCCAGTATATGTCGATCTAGTTTACGAAAAGCATTAGAAGCTAGAGTACACAAAACTTCTACAGTCTGGTGTCATTTCCGAAGCGTGTGAAATGACGCATAAAAAGCATCTTTTTCAACTGCTTGATGGTGACAGGAAGTGCCAAGAGGGCGCATCTTCAGCGTCTCCCTCGCACATTCACTGCAATGTACGAGCGCCCTTTCGGGTGCACTCACTCCATTATACATGCAAACACGTTTATGGTGAAATCGTGTCTGGGAAAAGTTGCTGGCCTACGAAATATATTTGCGCATAAGGGCATTTTTTTTTCTCGGCGAAATTACACCGGCGGAAGAAGTTATGTAAATTTTGACATAATGGGTGAAAATTTTGCTCAATTCTGACGAGCCTCAAACTGATTGGGAGACTACTTTTCGTCATAAATTCTCCAGAATTGAAGGTTCAGTTGTGCCCTGAGACGTTCATCAGGTTTACTTCACACGTATTTCATATTTTATGGATCGTTGACTGCGCAAAACGGATCACGGGTAGTCGTGCAAAAGTCTTCTGCCAAATCCGTTACCGGTATATCAATAAGGTCCTCGCGATACATGGGGACATGTGTTCTCGATAAGCAAGGGTTTTTCTGAACATTTTTATAACGAACTAAACGATTATTAGACGAGGGCACTCGTGTTGCAGTAATGATCAACGTTAGAAATCCACTTGTAATACTTTGAATATAACAAACTTTTTGATGTACCTGTGTGTTACATGTTGAAAATATTTGAAATGTTGAACTTTCTTCTGGAATTTGTTGGATCGGTTTATAGTCAATTGAGAATCGACGCTTTCCGATAGTGTGTTACAACTTTCCGATTAGTTGTATCTTTATTTTGTTAATATTTCATCCGCTGTCTGACGTCGAGGGTTATTATGTTGCTTCCCCGTGTGTTTCGATATCCGTAGCCTAAATGATGGGCGCCAAAATGAGTTCGTTACAGAAACTGAGGAGAAAAACCGCAAGAACTGACCCTAAGGTAGTTGACCACTGGTCGAACGTCCGTTTTCTTCAGTTTCTATGGCAACCCTCGAAACTCATCAGCGACTGAAGTGGCAGTTTGGGTGACTCTTTCTGGCCTACTGATATTGCTCGTACAAAATGAGAAATTTATTGCCCCATTAGTAAGCGGGACTTGGCTCGTATCAGAGATTGCTGTCCATGGCTCTTCTTCGCAGTAGTTACCGTTGTCTTTGATGGCTCACTTTGCGCTTTAACCCGCTTTCTGCAACTGCGGTAAGAGGACCCCAACTGACCAATGAATGCTAACGCAAAGATGACTCGGAAAACGTAAAAGAGTTGAACGCGTGGATGACCACAATGGCTTTTGAGCGCCACCTGTTGACTTCACGGAATACCTAATATACTGTCCAACATTATGGACAGCATATTTACATATGTAGATTTGAAAGCCAGTATTCTGTCGATTTTTGGAAATACTTATTTGTTCAAAAATGAAAAGGATGAAGCATAAAGCAATCTTAACTTGGTATGCATCCCTCTCACAAAGAATGACCAACATCCCTTAATTAAAATCGGGAATTATGCTTGAAATTCGTGTTAAACTTTCAGAGTTTTTAATGAACAGCGAATTTTTTCTGTGGAGGGGTCCTTGAAAATGTATGGAATGAGCTCTGAAATCTTTGAAGTATGCTTGAATGTTGTCCAGTAAATTTACTGGACACCATAAAAGTAACGTTTTAGTTAGCTCCCTAATTTCAGTCAAAAACGATTTTACAGCCATTTTAGTCCTATTGTCGCACAACCGTTGTAATGTACACTCCCAAGTGGACATTTTCATTTTAAGCCTTTTCGGTCAAAAACCGAATTTCGTTTTTTTTTTTTTAAATCGGCTTTTAAAGTTTAGTTTCTTGTACCTTGAGTCGATGGATTACGCCTGTTTAAGTTCAGTGCATTATCTTGTAAAACCTAACTCAAAAAAGAGCTCCTCTGGGGTTTAATGAATTCTCGAATCGCTGATCTGGACATAGAATTCTTAAGCTAAATACGTTAATGGCTTGTTGGTAATGTACCAGACTCATGGGAAAACTCACTAAAAGCTCCAAGAGATTCTTCGGCCAATAACAGGTATTTGTTTCGACCTTAGACTTGACTTTTCTTACCAAAATAATTGCATTTTTATGAATAAGTCCATCGTACTTTCTTTTCAAGATCTTGAAGCGGTATACATATGTATGAGGTCAATGCACGTAGTTTGACTTTGATTCCATAATCGGTTTATACAATTTTAAATTCTTAGACAGGCCTCTGAGGTCACTACAATATATTCTTTTTCTAGCACGTAGCCATATCTCCGTGTTTAATAGTAAATCCTGTTTGAAAACAACTTGCAACATGGAGGATTCTTTAAAATTGACTGATCAAGAAGACTAAATTGTCTTTAGCTACTTTTACAGATGTCTATTGGTCAATCTTGGTTGGGTTGTCAAAGAATTTCTTGCAAACGCACTCAATTTCTAAACCACCAAATTCATGGTTTTGGTTCTCGCAAGCCTAGCTTTTCATGTCATAAATCTGACTATTTGCCAATTTGCTCACGAACGTGTCATGCTGGCAAACCATCTTGGAACATTGGGTCGTAAATCTACCACCAGGAATTCAAGTGTTAGTAGAGCCTTTTCCCTCTTTTGCTGATTTTTTGGACCAGTATTGTTATTGGTTTTTCTTCAGTCAGTTTAGATTCATGAATTGCAGCATTTCACTCTATTATGGCAAATATCACATAAAGAAAAATAGCAGATGCTTGACTCGAGCCCTGTCAAACTTCGTAACTGTGTTTCATATTACGTCAAAATAAAATAATAAAAAAAGTACTGAACAAGCTAAGGTGAAGGAACTTTAAGCTAAATATTCTGTATGTGCTAACTATTGAAAACTAATAAGTTTTCTTAAAACTTCATTGTTTAAGTCATGATGGACAGCCTCGTGTGTTTATAAGGTGTTTTTAGGTTATTTTAGTCGATCAATTTATGTTGAAATATTATATACAGTAAATTCATTATATTTAGTGAAAATCAATGCGCTACAGATTATAATTATCGACCATCTCATTCTTTAATGTTTTTATTTTCCTCGGTGCATATTTGTAATATAGTTTGTTTGCAACTGCAATTTCATCTAGTAATTTGACACATGTTAAGAATCATTTGCATTTTTTCAACTTCTAAGTATTTTTAGGCTCCAGGCATGGTAATTTGGGATTTGATTTTTCCATCAGTGACACCTGCTGCTTGGCATAAATTGCCAGCTCAGTTAATTAGTCAATTGAGATCATCGTGAAATTTAGTTTTTAAGCCGTTATCATCAGCATCTTTTATATTAAAAATGCGATAAGATTGTCTATAAGTAGAAAAACTAGCGATGCCTAAAAGCTCATTATTCAGAATTTAGCTGTCTAATGATAAGCAAGAGTGACGATATGACTGATTTGCATAAATTTATAACAATGAGTGCTTTTGACACATTGCACGCACAATCAGTTTGGTTTTATTTTATGTTTTCAAGACTTTTGGTAAACCTAACTTGGCTTAAGAGTATTTACAAAAAAATATATTTTTTCTATTATATAAATACGTCAATAACCATTCAAAATCCCCCATTTCTCCTGAAACTATTTTTCGATGCCTTTCTAAATTCTTTCTTTTAACAAAACTGATAAGTTTACGAAATTGGCTTGCTTAATGATACGTAAATAATTTCATAAATCTTACGAAAATCCTGGATACAACTAAAAAATAACAGAAAATACTCTACTGGATGAATTATTAAAACATGTTTTCTGAGCAGGAAATTACTTTGCTGCCTGTTTGCATTTCACTCTAGTTTCTGCACAAATCTTTTAGATAAATAAACGAACATGGCATTTTTCCTCGTTATTAGTCTTAACTGAATTTCCACTAGAATGTTTTGGACAAAAGTAATCTCGAACTTAATAAACGATGTTCGTCTAATATCGAAGAAATTTGATATTTGCGGGGAAATGTCATAAGTAAATTAAGGCGGTTTTCAACTTTTTTGGATCGTGCTCAGCAGATGAAAACAAAGCGAAGATCAAATTTGCACTTACATAAGGTGGAGCCTGCTGAGGAAATTTCATTGAAAATTGTGCAAATATCGAGCTTTAATACTTTCGGCTTAAGTAAAGATTGGAAAAATGAGTTTATAGAAATTTATTGGAAATCCTAGTGTAGAACCCGCACAAAGAAAAACATTTTTTGTAAAAGTTTTTGTGTAAGTTAAAGTAAGTAGACTTTCATTGTTTTATAAAAGTTAGTCAAGGAACCAAGATGTTATCATAACCAAACCGTATTCTAGGTGCAATTTTTGTTGCTTTATACAATAACAACTCCGTTGAGGCACATTTCAGAAAGTCGTGAAATTTTGGGACAAATTTTATGAAAATGATCGAAAAACAATCCTTGAATACAACAGATGTATCAAACTGAGTACTGTTTTAATAAGTATCGTTTAGAAAAAAATCTTTTTAACTTTCTTGCAAACACTAGGGAATCTTAGTGTGTCGCGGCACATCAGTCAAAAAAACACTGCACTAGCGCCACCGCTTATGCTTTGCTAATGGTCGCCCTCAATGAAAATAGTCGTCGTTAGTAATCCCAGTTTCGTGTTGTTCCAGCATTTCTGGAAATTGAACGAAAGGGGTTTATCTAGGATTTTGCTTTTCTAGGGTAATGCTCGGGGGTGTGTTTACTTTGTATTCCTCGTCGATTTAAAAGAGCATTTGGGCCAAAATAAATATGTGAAGTATTTATTGCAAATGGCGGCTCCGTGCCAAAGCACACACGAAGCACTATCTTGTTTCATTTTGGGGCGAGTGCCAGTTACGAGAGCGCATTTGTTGAAAGTTAAGACGTTGTACACCCACCCGATTCTTTCGGTCTTTTTATTATTGTTTATTTTGGCCGTAATAGCACTTTAGGTGGCCTTAAGATTGGATTGCTAATGAAATACCATCCAAGCCGTTGTCTAGGAAACCTTACTGATGCCACTTTGGTCAGTCCTTCCTTTCTCTTTCATTAGCTGGGCTTTTTTGCTCAGTTTTTCCTTCGTTAATGCATTGTGTGTTTTTTTCCTCCGCTTTGTTGACCTTTGTAGTGCCTGTTTCCGGTCAGCTTTTGTTTGTCCTTTTTCTTTTCTTTTTGTCTTTTTTTTTTTTTTTCTTGTTTTTTTTTGGTCCATACTGAGTTTCATCCTGTTAAGATTTTAGAAGCCCAACGAGTAATTGAACTTATGCTATATATATATATTCTTTGTAGGAAAAAATGACAACATACCGTTATGAATGCTTTTTGAAGACGTTTTTAAGGGGACAGAAATGGGGAAGATCAATTCAGCTCAGCCCAGATTATTAATAATACAAATCTGGTTTCTTAGAACTGATATGATATTTCTATACATAGTTTTGGATTTATTTCAGAATACATGGTTGCAATATGTGGGTTTGTTGTTTCGGTCGAATGGGCATGATAGGCATGTTTCAACCACGTTTACGCTATAATTCTATCGTTTCAAGTTGCTTAGATACCAAATAACCCCCTCAAATCAGGTAATAGGAAAGATACCCACACAGTTTACAGCAAAGCAATATCTGTAATAGAGACTGGTCACCAATAGCCCTAACTATAACGGTATATACACCCTTCATTTCATTGTTGCGATCTAGAGAATTGTCGGGCAATCACGCAATGCTTTTGTGTATTGCTAGATTGCTTGAAATCTGGAGATGTGACCACTTTTATGATACTAATATAATGTTGTCTTTTTGCCCACCTCTCTTGAATTTTTTTAATTAAATTTAACATGTTGTGGTCTTTTTTCATCATTTGAGAGAAAATTCCGTTACTTAACTACTGTGTGATACCCTAATGAGATGCCTTATCTCAAGTCCAATAAAGCAACATAGAAGTTAACTAGAGAGTACTGAGTGTCCTAAAATGTTTAGGTTCTTTCTAAAATTGTATTGTAAAGTAGGCAAATTGCCCAATTGTCACATTTGATGTTAATGAGCCTTGGCTATTCATAAAAATAGAATGAATTCAAATGAAACAATATGGAAATATTCCCTGCAACTCGTAATATGCAAATATGTATACTGGCTTTGTTCCGGTTCATCACCTTTTGGTAGTGAAAATGAGTCTTTAGCATTGCACTCCTAACATGTCCGCTTCATTTCCGTTTCATGGAATCGTGTTCCATCTAAGGGAGTCATGGCGACTCATTTTCACAATGAGAATGGGGAGAGTAAAGATAATCTGCGGCAGAATCGCAGTTTCAGAAAGCTCAGTGAATCGTGAGAATTCATTTTATAACCAAGGAAATGACCTTTTTAAACAATTGCAGAGTGTCCCAAAAGTAATTTTATGTTTACAACTAGTTTTGTAACATGATCGCTGAAACATTCCCTCCCTTTGTCACACAGATTATTTTTCTGTTATACAAGTCATCTATTGTACTCATTCTTCACCACGGAAATCAATCAATCAATAATTAATATGATTCAAACATATTCATTTTAAAAACTTCTAATAGAAATGTATCAGCATTTTTCACTGCTTATTATTTATAAATCGCATAAATATTCATTTTTAAATATTTAAATATCCCTACCGTACCATTGAGATGTGCTCAGTATTTCACATAACGAATGCGTCTAAGCTCTACATTTTTTTGAGTTCCAGCATTCATTTTAATATATGGGGACTTTGAAATTGAAAGATGTATATAATGTGAGTCATAAAAAAGTAGAACGATTGCGATGAAATTTGGCACTTACATAGAACAACAGAGTAGAAACACCAACTTTGGGGAGATCTACATGAAAAGGCTTACAAATCAAAGATTAATAATATCGAAGACTCGAAACTACGAATTAAGAAAACTTGGATCGAACTCGACCAGCGTATAATCGATTCGTCAATCAAAGAATGACGCGTTAGACTCCTGGTTTGCGTAAAGGCCACCGGAGAACATTTTAAGTACATTTTATAATCCGTTTTTGTTCCTACACTATTGTTCTATTGAAATGCCAAATTTCATTTAAAATCAAGCATTTTTCACGAAGTTTATCGTGATATCGTGATATTTATCGTAGATATTGAGGGCCCATCAATAAAGGAGCGTTATTGTGGCCAACAAGGTGCCATATTTAGATTCCAACTGGACTTTGTTTTAGAACGGAAGATATTTGCTGTAAATCGATATTTTTGCTTATTTTTCTGGCGTGCCGCTGTTTATTTCGTGCCGTAAACTACTAATTCCTCTTGATATTGTTTTTTACATCTTCGACGCTCGCTCCGTGTTTAAGTGTTTGCCATTAATTTCACTTGTCAGGGATTTGTTTCCCCTCCCCCTCCCATTCGCGCGTGATGTATCCACGGCGCGTGCCTCGTTGGCCCCGCCCCCCTGCGGCTGCACGAGCAGTTCTTTTTAACTTGTCCCGCGCCATCCACGTGCTAATTATTTAGCGCGTTTTCCGTTCGTGCGCGTAATTGCTACTTTAGCCGTTTTTCTATGGCAGCCGTAATGGCAGGCCTTGCTGTACAAACTACCGTAAACATTATAAATTGCGGCAGACATTTGCATAGGCCTGTGGGAGGGCCACCCACGATGCTTTATTTTTCTAATGGCTTCCATATTGGAAACGAAATTTCCGATGTTGTCGTGCCAGCATGCAATTTCTTTTGCCTGGCTGAAGGGCCACGAACAATACACTATGGAAATTGAAAGTTATGTCAGACTCGACTTTTATGATCAATATGTGGGGCTTGCTGCGCCTTGTTTGCCTTGCTGAAAGTTAGAGGGGACCACCCCACGTGTCCGAAGCATTGATGAAGTTACTCCTGTACCGCAAATAGTCTTAATAACAAAACAAATAAAATGAACTTGTGATAAACTTTCAAGCGGTGCTTTTTCAATTGCGAGTATTTACTTGACTAACTCTTAACTCGTTTAAACTTATTAACTGGCTCCGAAACCTGCATTATTCACAAAGTTTATCCTCAGACATTGAAAACTGTAATACATTTCTATGGGAAAATATAACTAGTTATTTGTTAACTAGAAAGTCAGCCTTGCAATTTTAGAAATATGAAATTCTCTGTTCACTTTTGCATATGATGCGCATGCGCATTATATTCAAGCACCTCTGTCAAGGTCCACAAGTTGAGTATCTTTTGTGACATATGTACAAATGTGGCTTGCACAAGCATGCCAAGTTGAACTGCAAGAGCAACTTTCAGTAAAGACCTCCTTTTTTCTCCAGCACTTCTGCAAGCCCCATTGCAGTAGGTCCAGCCAATTAGAATGCGTCATTTTAAAAATTGGGTCAGCACATATACTATGGCCCCCAATTAACTGATCAGCCGCAAACGTGTGAAATTTGTTCTAATATCTTTTGTTTATATTTAATAAGTAATGAGTATAGCATTTCTTATATTGGCATACGTTATATTTTTGCATTTTCAGTGGTTAGGGTAGTCAGGGAAAGCTAGAAACTCCGGGGAAAGTTGAAAATTTCCTACAATAAGGAGCCCTAGATTAGTAACATAATTCTCAGGTTGGCGTAAAGTGTGTAAATAAAAAACAAAATGTTTAGAAAAAGATTGTTGCACTTTGAAGTAGCAAAATCATTAGCTAATTGTGCAACTGAGAAGTTTAGATTGTGAATTTCAATTGGTTGCAGCCGTTGTAGTAAGCATATGATCTTGATGATGATCGATTAATCCATTTAAAATGTAGATTTAGAACATTAAGTGAACACGAACTGAATTTAAATACAGGCTTTGGATGCAGGTATTTTTTACTTTGAATGGGATTTTATTTGCTCGGTTTAATTTCGTTTCTAAACCTAGATTTCCTCGACTTCGATCCATTATCGTATTTCCTCACCAACTTTTTTTTAAAAAAAAATACCAGTTAATCCCCAGTTTCCTAATCTCTTATTCATTTAATTGGCGATTTTATTACTGCTGTAATTTAACCCTAGTTTTCTTTTCTTCTTTCTCTAGGTTGCTGTTTTGTTACGTTTTATACGAGGAAAGCTGCTTTGGATGCACAAAATGCCCTCCACAACATTAAGACAATGCCTGCGGTAAGTGAAATGGAGCTTGATAGCGATTAATTTGTTAAAATTTAATCTCTTTTTTACGCTCGCTTCGGTGCGGATATTTGGGATGCTGTTTGATACACTTTCTTGCTTTTTTACGGTTAATCTTCATCGACCGATTTAGCCCAATGATGCATTAGTGGTGTTTTACCTAATCTCATCACATCTTGGAAATTGATTTGCAAGCAATTGAATTAAAAAAAATTGTTAGAAAGTTTCGACATCTGGTGCTTTTGTAGAAGTGGGTGTCTTCTGTTTTATTAAAGACGAACTGGGTGTTCAACGATTTTGCCTGATTTAGCTTTTAAAAATCAAACTGGTCATTTCTTAATCTTGTCAAAAATATTGTGGCCAAAATGTATACACCTTGTTGTAATTTTAAAATGTTCTGTGAAATTGACACAAAGCCAGAAGTTTTACTACGAAGAAATCAATTTTATCTTTTCACCACTTCAACTTTATGCATTCTCCACTTGTTGGCCTTTGGATACCTTTGGAATTTGATCTTTACTGTAATCAGTTTTATCGCACTTGGGATACAGTGAAAAACAATCAATAAGGACTACCTTTCGCCTTTTTAAAGATGTAAAATCGATATAAGTGGATGTAAACGCTGAAATTTCAGCTTATATTCAGTCATCCTTTCTCGGCTATTTTGCTCATTGAGAGGGGGTGGTACCGCCCACCCATGGCCAAGCATTTGTAGGCACGCTTTTCGTTGAATGGGTACCGCACTGCTGGTCTTTTATGTGTTGACAGCTGCAGTTAGCCGATTAATCTAGTCCTCTGTAACAGGCAATCATGAATATTGAATTAATGCCAATTTCCATTTTAAGCTGGAATTTGCTCCGTTGTGGCCGTTAGCACAAACGATGCGCCAAAAGCTCTCTTTCAATGGGCTGGCAACTGGTATTAACACCAGGCTCCATCATCATTATTGCGAGCATTAGAGTTTCGCGAAAATAGTTTTGGTTTTTAATAGACCAGGTGGTGAGCAACTTTTGAATAATGAAGCTTGGGTGTTCTGTTTATGACCGGTTGCACCAAAGTTTTATTAGACAATTAAAGCAACTTGGTGACTAGTTTCAAGGTAGAATTTTATCTGACGATAATACCTAAATTTGGGAATTGTTTGATGTGTTTTAGATGGTAACTCTGTTTTATACGTTGGTGCAAATAAGTATTTTGTTTGCCCCCTCAAAGTCGGCAATCACTACTCGCTTCCATGTATGTGCTGATTGCCATCTTGCAAGGCTGTCATACTACATATTACATTACTATACTAGTTCTTTCTGTCACTAGTTAGGATTGTAAAAGTTGATAAATTGTGAGTGAAATCATTTTTATACAGTTTTGTATATGTGTTTTCCTTTTAAGCTACGCCGCCATTTTCAATTCAGTCAATTTCAATTTAGTGTGACCAGTTATTAGATGTTTACGGATTTTGCAAGTTTGTATTTATAAATACGTTTGATCTCTCAAGGGCTGGAACATTTCGTTACTTTTCATGAGGATTGATCATGCAAAGTGATGCTTCAACTTTGATCAAACTGAGGTGGATGAGATAGGACAGGACACATTCTTTAGAGAATTCAGGAAATCGTGCTTGTGGATCATTGGATGCATTTGCGGTGATGCTTTTCCATCTTTGGCCCGACCTCAAACTAGTTGGTTATATCAGTTTTGACTTAATCAAATTTTGAACCCAATGTTTACATTAGCTGTAGCTTCCTTAACGGTGGGTTGTAAAGGGAATGGATTGAAAAGTGATGGGCGGACGTTAAAACGTTTCATGGGAAATGATCAACGCATGAAAAAATATGAAACCATTTGAGGTAAACCAGGCGGTAAATGAGGCTTTTCCAAATTATTGGTACCTAGAAGCGATTTATTTTAATCGTGGATCAAAGACCTAGTTAATATCTAGCCGTCTGTGGCTACATCATTCGCATTTGATATCCATCCCGGTGAAACATTACTAAATACATTAACTTTCTTCCCTTGAAACTGCATGGTCCCACATATTCAGCAGTAGTAGTACAGTACTACTGTTTTCTTATAGCTGCTTTCCAATTACATTTCTGTGGTTCCTAGGCGTTTTTACACCCCCTTATACCATTTCTTAGCAAATTTTTGCCCCGTTTTTTTATTTAAAGTAACGCTTCCTCCGTTTCTCATCAGAAAAAAGGAAAATATTCAGAGTGCATTTTCGGTTTCCAAATACTTTCAAAAAGTAGATGGAAATGCAAATGCCCGCTCTGAATTTGCATACAAAAGAGATTCGTGGATTCCTTTTTTCCTACTGGTTTTTCAAAGTTCCTAAGAAAGACTTGAAATTGACTACACTCTGTTTAGGTTATAGAAACATTGTGTTAAAAACAGTGAATATATTTTGGGTAAGCTTGAAATATATTCCGCGAAACCCCTAGATTTTTAAATTTATAATGTCTGGGTGCATTAATCTTGCCTTTGACTGGCGTGTCACCAACACCACTGGAAACATTTGGAAAAACGAGTTGTTAGACGCGATGATTTTTATACAAAAAAGATTAGCTTACTAAAATATTTCCTTTTTTGACTTTATTATTCATTATTTGCTTTTAAAATAATTGTCCTTCACTTGAAGGTAGTGCTTAGATAGTACTTTAATATAAATACACCCATACCTCGCTTTACGGCCTAGATACGTTCCGGAAAAGTGGGCCTTATAGCGAAAAAGCCGTATATCGAATCAATTATTTCTGCATTGTGATTTTCATTTTTTTTCCTTCCTTCTTAAACGAAGTCAAACCAATAAGTTGATTTATAGTTAGCCAAATCCGACCTTGTTTGTGCGAATTGGGGTAACTTATCACATTTTTTGGCCACTTTCTTTAATTACAGTATCTTTTTTTGGCCGTATAACGGAGCATTGTGGGCCGTAAATCGAAAAAAGGCCGTATAGCGAGGTATAGGTGTACAGTTTTTGACACGATGTTTAGAAGCCTATATAAGCATGACCTTTATCCACTTCAAACTTTTTGCTTCTACGACTTCACTCAGTTTTCTTCCTATTTCTCCGTGTGCGCTCCCCCTTAAGGAATTTCCGTTATTCAGCTCCGACTTCGCTTTGTTACTTCGCAATTAGCCCCTTCCACATGCTGTAAATACAAGTGAGTGCACTTTGATGGATATTTTTTTGTGTGCTGCATTTTCGTTCATTTCTTCCGCTTCACTGCTATTTGGATCATAACTATTTGAAGACCTTTCTAATCGTCATCAGGCATCAAGATAAAAATGCGAGTCGACTTCTTGTCATCTTCAATTGTCTCGCCATCTTTTCTTTCGTTTTAAGCCTATTTCTCGTATTCATCTTGTGTCCCTTTTACCCCTGTGCATGCCTTTTAAAAAGCAGCTTATGTTTATATTGCATTTAAGTGAATTGCACTCCCAATAGTTGCCTCGGTTTGACATATTCCCGTCTCTACTTGCATACAAAATGTTCATTTCTCTTATGGATTCTTTGATGACATTCGGACTGCAACTAAGGAAATGTAATGCTGCCCCTTAATGGCGGGCAATCACTGCTTGCTTTAACTATCACTGTATATTTTAATATTGGTATTATTTTGATCTTTTTTTTATTCAAGATTGACTATTTGTCACCACAATCAGTCGTCGGCATAAAGGGGAATGTATTCCAGTGGTTGTTTTTTATAGATTCTTGGGTTATAAGTGTCTATGGACGAAAATTGTCTTCTATTTAGAGTAGTTCCGTGCACTACGGGGGAGGGAGTGTACGCTTTTATCATCAATTGTCGTCAGCAGGTGGGAAACTGCACGAAAAGTGTCCATAATAAATCGTTTTATAGACCATATACTGTTTTAATGGTAGGAAATGGTAATATTTTCTCGTGGATAGCATCGTTTTACAATATGATAAACAAAGCTTTCAACCCCTTGGTCTAAGCTCTAAATTAATTCCTGCTGTTATTCTAAAGGGTCCCTGTGGAAATATCGACTTGTATACGTGCCATGTATTCAGCATATTTATGCTTTGAGTAGCAATATAGTCATGTGTGGGCCATATTATGCTTTTAAATGGACATATATGGGCTATTGTTAGACTTCCATATGTCAAATTTCAACCCTGTGTGAACTTACTGCGCACTGTATATTCCCATAAATTACTGTATGGACATACAATGTGAAACAATATATCTTGGAATGGCCATATACTATGCTCATTGTTTTTACACCCAGTATGTGTTTTTTTTGTTTTGTTTTTAAACTGTATGCATTGATACCTTTTGAATACAAGAACTACAAGTACGATTATCTTGACCAAATGCACTAATCACTTGTGTGGTCAATCTCAAATACTGACCGATATTGTGGCGCCTCGTATAGTTTATAGCCACTACTTGATAATGTGTACAAAGTCATCGTGTATTCTAACTTGCATTTTGAGTACTTGTGTGAGCTGGGGAAAACATTCTAAACCTCCCAGATCCATGCAGTCATAAATATCACCGCCTAAACCTCCGGAACTTTGCGTGAATGAAATTGTCGATGTTTTGCTATCGGATAAACTTGCGTAAAGCGTCTATAAGGTAATAACGTTTGTTTGACTTGTTTTTGGACCAAAATCCATTATGTAAATAAGCGCGGGCCTAAACCACATCCGCAGAAGGCAAAGCAATGGAGGGCGTTAATCCCATTTTATTGCTGCTTTAGTCATTGAAATTGCTCGTGTGCTTTATTTCCCAAAATGAGCAGGTTGATCTCAAACAACACTCGTAAATCTGGGTTTGTTCGACGCGTGTCCTAACGAATACTTCCTATACCGTCTGCTTTAATGATATGCCATTTGCGTGCTTTGCATTCATGAATTTCATCCCTCCTCCCCCTCCTTTTCTCCCTCTAATACCAGAATTTTGCATCGAGGTATTTTTCACCGTTGATCGTTAATGAATTTCAAGTACGTGGTCAATTGAATAGACTCATAAACGCGGTTTTTCGCTTTTTAAGCATGTAGTGCATGCTCACAAAGGAATGTTTCTGTCTCGCGGATTATTGATAGTATCCACGAACGGACGAAATGTGTTGAGCTTGTCCGCCATCTTGGAGAACCATGCTCGCTGACTGGTTTGTTCCGTAGTGTCTTTACCTCTACTGTAATATATTAAATAAATTAAAAATTTCTGATAAATGACCAGTAATGGATGAGCATGACTAAATAATAGGGGTACTCGAACAGACCCCACAAATTTCGCACTTGTCTGCAGTTAATCACGTCCATAGTACATGTGCTGACCCCATTTTTGAAATGATGCCTTCTAATTGGCTGGGCCTACTGCAATGGGGCTTGCAGAAGTACTGTAGAAAAAAGGATTTAACTACAAGTTGCTCTTGCAGTCCAACTTGACGCTCAACTTGTGGACCTTGGCAGAGCTGCTTGAATCTAATGCGCATGCTCGACATATGTGGGCCAAATACAGGTTGCCCAAATGCCCAAGTGAAAAGTTTGTTTGAGTACGTGCTCTTATAACCTTTATTTAATCTATAGGAATATCCCATAAATGGTAAGGATACACATAGTGCATATGGACATTCTAAGGTTAAGTATGTTCAATACATACGGTTATTGCACCTACCCGGCTGTGATTAATGTGTTACCAATAAGGAATGATTCAGGTAACACGTTGTCAGAATAACTGATGTTGTTTTGTGTAACAAAATAGGCATGATGACAACTGCCATTCTAGATTCATCCAAAATGTTGGATTATATCCTCGTCCCTGCGAGTATCAACTTCAACTTGCGAAAACACTTTGGGTCGCTAAAACGTATTTGCTCGGTTCATTCGACTAAAGTATTATTGAGTGAAGGTTTTGGAAGCCAAAGGACGAAATACGTCGAACGCACGCAATCCTAAAATCCCCCATCTGCTTGTGTCGTGTTTGAAATATACAAAAGTTTCTTACGAGTCTCGATCAGGCTATGAAATGAATGGCTGTTCGTGTGCCGTTTTGCCAAAATATCTTTTCATCGTTATACACAAATGGCTCCTCTGCATGCACTTTCATCGTCCAAGTATTAGCCAAAACATCATTTTTCGGGCCCATTTTTCTTTAATACGATTTTTTTTTCTTGTGTAAAGTGGGCTGTGTTGTGCAACCCTTCATCTGTAGTGCAATTGGTTGCATTAGTTTATTACAGAGAGGCTTCCAGCAATCAAGTTAAGTATGGACATTACCGCGAAAGCCACTGTTTATGATCTAGTTTCGATGATTAATGAGGGTCTTTACCCTCACCCCCACACAGATATTTACGACTTTTCTGTTTTGGGGTTATAAATAAGCCAAAGGCATTCTTGCGGTGTAAAAGCCAAATGTAAAAAATTGGACATTTTTATTTCATTGTGAAGCTCCATCCATATCTGCAGCTATTCTCCAAATTTGTCTTTTGCGAATCGCGATTAGCGCTGTTTTTAGCTACTTTTGCAAACAGTGATTATGTATTTAATCATCGTTCGTCTTTGGCAATACGTGAGCAATGTTTGAAAGTGGAAAATGAATGAGGATCTCCCGAGCCAGCAGCTTAAAATGTGTTATCAAGATAGTGATAAATGGCTTAATTATTCCCCTACACGCTAATGATTAATTAACAGACGCATTTAAATGATTGCGCCGTTGAATCGTCGTGATTTATAACGCAATGATATTCACGATTTCTCCGGCTGAGGTTCACTCGCATTTTATTGTCAGTAACGAGCCTTGGTCTTTGTTCGGATTACATCAGTCTTTGGATATTTCAATAGCGTTAGATTAATTTAGATTTTTCTTGGGATCGTAAATCACTTTGTGTGCGTGTTTGCGAATTTTTGAACAAATTATGTCTCGTAAAATCTCGTGTGACGATCTTGAGGAAATTTTGGGGACGTTCATAGTCGTTTTCGGGAAAGCATATTCTTGATTGAGAGATACTGTATTTGGATAGACTGACATTTATTAAGATTTCTGCTAATGCTACAAACATGCGAAGTTTTTCTCGTTTGACGCTCTGTTCACAAAAGGTATTTTACAAAATTTCTAACCTTCTTCCATTGATGAAGTCATTTGAAGCTTAAATTTTGGTGTATTTTGGCGAGAATAATTCAATATTTTGTATGGTTAAGGCTGTAAGAAAACTTAAAATTCTGTAAGAAATCCTAAATGGCTGCGTCATTTTCTCCAAAAACCGCTGGTCTGCATAAGTTTACGAGGTTTCCCCACACTTGGAACTCCTAGAATAATCTGGGAAATTCAAACCATGGTTTAAATTAAATTAGTTGACATCTTTGGTTGGAAAGTATAACGTCGGTATATTCGAAATGTTATTTTGTAATCTGCATGTGTACTTAATGTATGCTAATATAAAAACTCGTTCGTTTATGAAACACTTTCCCCTTATTTTTGAATCCTGAAGTGACGCATTTTTCTCCGCCTGATAAGCAACGATTTTTTTGAGAAAGTCCTTCAGATTTATCCAACAAATGGATTGTCTTTTCGCGTTAATCCAACTTGCCTTTCCTCGTCAAAACTATAAGCAAGTTTTCAGAAAGCCATTATCGTAATTTGCTATTTACCTCCCCGGCCCTGTAAAGCCTCGTAAAAGCAAAGCATTGATTTTTCCACTCATCTATGTCACTTTACGTAAACTGATTCACTTTTCTCTTTTAAAATGGGTCTTTTCTGAGTCGTCTGCAAATACCTCGACGTATGCAACTTAGTTGCATTTATTTTAGGACCGAAAGTGCTTCGCCTTTTTGACTATAGGAAATTTGGCAATTCCTTTTTGTTTCGGGTCGATCTCGTTTGCATTTTCCATTCAAACTTTCATCCCAAGTTTTTCAATATGGTTGCTAGTGGTTCTTTAGCTTTGTAATGGTTTTTTTTTCCCCATGTTGTGCGCACTTGTTTCCGACGGGGGGAAAATCATGTAATCCCATTTTGATCATGTTTTGTTTTTCGAAGTTTTCGTATGTTATTAGACACAAAACCGCTTTATAGAATTTTTTTTAATGATTGGGCATCTCAAAGAGTTTTAATTGAAATCCTTATCTTCAGATGGATTTAAACCTCAGGCAGATTCACTTTGATTTAGTGAATTCTACCCTTTGATTTATAGCTTTAACACTGATTTTTTTTTTGTACCGATTGATCAGACAGTTGATAAAAAATGTATTGCATTGTACGCAATTGAAACATAACATTAAATAAATGATCGTGAAGATTTGAAATGCTTGTGGATATGGCTCAAAAGTTAATCTGATCACCTGAAGAAGCAACTGCCATGGTCTAATGAATTTTTAAGATGTTAGGTTTTAATCCGTCTAGATGTAGTTTTTATTGTGTGATGAAGGCTTAATTAATTTAAAGTATACACAGTAGATGCCAAAATTCAAACTCTATGCAGTGCACTTAATTAAAACGAAAACTTAAATGTCTACTCCAAGAGGCGACAATTTTACTAAAAAATGATGTTTTTATGTCTTTCCTAAACTGAGCATGCGCGTAATCATAAACCAAGTGCAATAATTTGGATGTTAATTTAATGCTGACAGGGATAGATATAATGAACCTTTTTAGAAGATTCATGGTTCGGTGTAAAGCAATTTCTCCCGTTGACGTTGCTGCCTTAAGATTTTGATGACTTAATTAATTCCCATCGATTACATTAGCGTGGGTAGGCATTTTCTACTTCCAAGTGACACTGTAAATTTATATCTTATGTGATCGCAAATTGGTTTAAGTTTTCCTCATTATTATTTGCTGCCGCCTGTTATGACGTGAATCATTTTTGCATAATTAATAATTGTTGTTTTTGAAGCATGCAGTAAGCATCATCATTAGTTATACTTCTCCAGGACTTACCTTTCTAAATATTTCTAAAAAAGTAGTTTTCATTCAGATTGACGAAATGGATGATAATAAATTGAATCGAATATTTAATTTTTAATGGAATATTTTAGTTTTGTAGTTAGCCTTTATGATGGTGAGAACATCAGCACCTGTACATTCAGTATATGTTTAGAATTCATTAGTTTGCATGGACGTTTACTCATGAATCTGCCATTGCCTACAATGACGCTATTGTTATGCCAGCTACAGCAGCCTCTTGTTAAATGTATTTGTTGATACGGAAACTAAATATGAAATGACCCTCCGCACCGAAGCGCATACTTTAAAATGCTAATTTGGTTTTTTGTAAAGTGAATTAATGAATTTTAATTGTGTTGTTTCCAGATGCATCATCCCATACAAATGAAGCCAGCAGATAGCGAAAACAGAAACGGTAAGTCGTAAAAATAGTCACTTAAGAGACTTTTATCAGTATTTCATAGCATGTCATCTATATTACGTTAAAGCCAGTTTTGCGAATTACTTAATTTTATTTGGTTACTTAATGCTTTTGAGCATTAGTGTCGGTAACCTTTTGACATGGTGTGGTATGGGTTGTGTTTGCGCTTCTTAAACATTTGCATACAGTGAATTAAGTTAAGTTTTACGAGGTAGCGTCGAAAGTAGTTTCATTTGACCCTGTTTAGTTCTTATCAGACCTCTGAAGATAGATTGTCGGAAGCAATCTTTATTTAGCTCGCCCTCTGACCTGAGTTTTGATCATTTTTTGATGCGTTGACGTCTTGGGGCAATGACAAGTTGCGGGTCATCGAGATTGCTCAGTGTAGTGTACATGTGTTATTTGTCCAGCTTGTTACTCTTGATTGGGTTTAGCAATTTCTCATAGCCATTTCACGTAAAAGGCTTCCTCAATACTCGGATGGAATTTTATTAAAGCCATTGATGCAATGATTTTTGCCTCCAACTTTTTTTTTTTTTTGCAGTGTTCATTGTATAAATCAATGTGCAACTAGCTCGATATTATAAACTTCTGCGCCATCTAGCCCTAATAAGAAGAAAAAAAAGTTTCTGGTTACAACTTTATGCAACCCAAAGACTTTGCAGAATTTATCTCAGTGAATGTAATCCTGCAAGTGTCCCAAATTGTTATTATAGCTTTAAGTTTGCATTTAAGTTGCAAGATGTTAATATATAAATCATGATTCACTCTTTTCACTCTTTAAATCCACGATTACAATTAACAATAGTTTGATGCAACCGGTCATTAGAAAAAGGTCGAGCAAGTCATCGTCTGGATGTAGTCAAAAGAGCTTTTCCTATCACGGTTTCATCCGAAGGAATTAATGGTAATTGCCAGGGCGATTGAAAGCAAGGAAAACAGTAAATGTTTCTAGCTGGGAGACTGCGCTATTGTGAAGCCTCATTAGTTAATTAATCCTTATCCAGCAAATCAACAAAGCGTAGAAATGCAGCGATGCGATAAGAAAGTTAAAGTGTCATAGTTAGCCTATTAAAATGGCGGCGCTGTGATACACACGAAAAAGTGGCAAAATGACCGAGGAGAAAGTTCATCCTCTGTCTTCAATTCACCAGACAGAAGAATTAAGCATGCCCCGCCAAAAAAACTCTTCAAAATCGAGTACAATCGACAAAGTCTTAGGCTGGATCTGATTGGCTTAAAAATCAGCACATGGGAATGTACGTAAGAAGTTAGATGGGGGAGACACGCAGCACAAAAACGGAGGGAGTTTTGCCAAGTTGTTGAAAATGGATGAAATGGCAGCGACATCATCAACAGCCTTCATTAATCACTGAGGCATTCAGGAGAAAATCCGAGTGACGAGGGGGATTTACAGCCATTTTGGCTCGCTCAAAAGAAAATGGCTTTTCTCGTAAGATACGAGCCTTAATATATGTACCTCATTTACATTTGCCGCACAGTCAAGCAGTTCAGCAAAAAGTAGTGTGTGGAAAAAAATGGCGCTATTTTTATAATGCCTGGTTAAAAAAAAAATCCCCCTAGTCATGAAAAGATTCTCTGAAGAAAAAAGCCACTGCTTCAAATGCTTCTTATACAACAAATCCCTCATTAATTAAAAAAAAGTGCATAAGGATAATAATAATAAAAAGCGAAATTCGTGAAAGCACGGATTTCATGGTGATGCACGTATAATGATAGCGTTATGTACAAGCATATACAAAAAATAGATGAAAAGATTTTGCCTCAAAAGCTATAAAGGAGACAATATTTTAAAAGATTGAGCTTGAAAAAAGCCTGCTTTTTTAATTAATTTTTCTTTTGACTACTACACACCATTTAGGTGCAAAAGTCCGGAGACCTTGCCCTGAAATTATACACGAAATAAACACCTTAAGAACATTAGCGTAGATTTTGGCGGATGTGACTAAGCGCATGCGCGAAAAACTGATTTTTTTTAATCTTTACTATCAGCTTTTCGTTTGAAGGAACCTTGATGAAACTATTATCAAATTGCATCCGCGTATTATATATTGGATGGTTGCAATATAGAGAATATAATATTATTAATGTTCGTCTCCATAGTATGTGCCAGTACTAAGCAAGCACTAATTATGCGACAAATTAGCGAATTTTATGTACTTTTTTATGAATCTAAAGCGACTTATTGGTTCAATCTTTAAAAGAAAAAAAAACTGTTGATGATCCTAATTTAATAGCGTACTTAACGCACGTTAAAATGAGAAAACGGATCTTTTTTTTTATTCAATTCCGCGCGACATTTAATAAAATCTGGCAATGAAATATGCACTTTCTTTCGCAAATTAGCTCCATAAATAGCATCTAGGAATCCCGGTAATTGTTGTTGGGCTTTTGATTTATTGGCGTTTAGGCGAAAATATCGCGCTTTTAATATCGTTGCTGGTGGAAGCGTGGGGAGAAATCAGCGCAATGAAGTTTTATTAAACAAATTCCCCTTAATGACTAGCTTTCTAACTTGCCGAAAATGGCCTAGCTCGGCGCTTGCCTATGAATTGAGTGGTGCCGCATCTTGGCAAAATATACTAGCTCTCGTATATATCACTTGAGCTGGAGCATTATTTCCAATAACTGGCGAGATATAGTAATTCAGTTGCTGCACTAAGGATGTCGACAGTAATTGAGTTGCAGTTGATCCTCACTGGCAGAAGCTATAAAATTGAAGCCAATTTCGCTCGTATTATGATATTACTATTTCAAGCAAGTCTGATGAAGCAAAAATGCCTTTTGCACGCTAAAACTCATGCAAGTGCTTATGCAATGGAGATTGGCTTTTCTTTTACTTTATTCTACATCTATACTTCAACAATGACTAATGTCGAATATAACCTTATAGATAACATAACTTTTTTTTCTATGAAATAGTGTGATATACTAGAGTCTGTTTGCTCAAAAGTGTAATATTTTAACATAAAAGCCAAGCTAAGTTGATTAAAAAAAAATCAGTATGACATTTTAACTAAATATATTTTCTAAAAAAGTTGCTGCTATGTGTAGATGAATATTCTTGGGGGCTGTTTTTTTTTTTTTGTAAAAATGTGGAATATTCAATTTAATGCTAGAAACGTTATTATGCAGAAGGGCTGATGCTTTGTTGTGGACAATTATTTTTTGTTTGCAATTCATGTGGCAACTCAAGTCGATTTATTCTCGAATTCAAAGTATCACAAAATAACTTTTATTTTTTGCTGCATTATTTTGCTTTCAGAAGCATTTCAACATTTGCTTAGAAATGCATTTTCTAGAATTGATTTGCGACCATACTTGTCACTGATCCCATAGACATCAATCATGGTTTTGTTCGTCGAAATTCTTTTTATTATTATTATTATTTCTGCAGACGTCTTATTATTTTTTTCTTCTTCTATTGGATGTGTATGTCTCTTTCCCAGAATTTTTGATAGTCTTTTAACTGGAATAACATTTCCTTTAAAGAGCTTTATAGTTTGAGGTTTTTTTTGATATGGTGAAATGATAGAAAATGATTCGCCACAACAAATTCTGTACTATAAAGAGTACATCGTAAATCACATCACAATCTTACGAACTTATTAACGAAATGGATAGACAATGCCGAAGATGTATTCGTACAAAGTTTTCTAAGAGGTTATTCAAACTTTTAATTTTTCTTGTAATTCACATCTTGTTTCCCATATTTTAACATCTTAACCACCACTATAGGTGTATACATAATCAGCTGCATTGTACATACAAGCTCGTTAATTTCTAATTAGCTGGACGGAACGAGGTGTGGGTGGGTGTGGTATATTATGATAAATGTTAGGACCGAGCATAAATATTTGATTTATTCTTCGTGAATGATGCGCGAAAACGTCTTTTGCTTTTCTTTCAATTTTAAGTGCACGAATTGGCCGCTTGGCCGACGCTATTAAAAGCTGACCATCGGCTCTTGTTCTCAGCCATAAATTGGTCTCGAAAGGGTCGTAATGCTAGGCTCAAATTGAGTCGGAGTTGACCACAAAAACGGGGTCTATGGAGTGGCTAGCAAATGGCTCCCGCGCTTCAAACCCTGCTCATGAGTTAGTCAAACTTATCTCCTCGAACATTTCCGTCATGTTTAGACTGTTGATAATAAATTTAAAGAGCTTATGCTCTGCGCTGTTTTACTGCTTCGGGAACGTTTCTTTAAACTTTGAAGGCGAATATCGATTTTTAGAAATCGAAAATCGTGCTTCTTCAACCCAACTGTTTTTAAGTGGTAATGATCAAAGGGGAATTTTTTTATGATTTAAGAAGAAAAAAAATATGGGGCCTTGTACAGGGTGCGCAACATTAGTTAGCAATCACTGTTTACTCGGATGCTATCGGTGATTGCCTTAGTCAAGGGACCATACCATATAACGGGGTGAAACACACTGTAAAATAGGGCATCCGTTTCATTATTTGACATCCCTCTATTTATATAACAAAATCTTTCTATTTATGTCACAGACAGCATGATGTTGGTTTAATTTATTTTATTAATGAATTTGAAAATGTCTCCAGCTTTGGTTTAGAGGCAGGATTATCATTATAAGAGATTAAAGTTACATGATATACCAGGTTTTCGTCGGTAAAAGGAAAAATCTGCATATATTATTCATTAAAGGATAAATTCTAGAAATAATGCGCGCACGCAGGCTTTGTGGATTCTTTAAACGAATATGCACAAAACGTATTATTAAAAGGAAGTTAATTAGCATCCTTGTTTTGTATTTTGACACATTTTCTAATGTAAATAACTAAATTTGGTATATATGCCTATTTGTTAAAATGAAACCTTGAGTAAGTTTTGCCACATTTGTTTTTGTTATAATCAAAATAAAAGCATGCAGAACCTGAGATGAAGGTACGCCTGCAATGGCAAACCCAGATAAGTTTCTATTTTTAGCCAATGGCGCTACCAAAAACATGTTTCCTTCAACTTCAGATGGATGGCACCACTTTCCAGCCATCCCAAACTTGATATAACCAAACTTGGCAGCGAATACCAATTTCCCCTTTCCAGAAAATGTCAAATAGGATGTCTGCATTCTTTTGCCTAGACTTAATTTCCTAATTATTTATGAAGGAAATGAAGTTTCTTTATTCGATCTATTTTATGTTAGACATAAATATTTCATTTTATGCCACGATGAATTTTTTTTTCTCTTCTTTTCTTTTCGTACTTTTCTCGATTAGACGATACGCATTTACCTATATATCAATTTTCTCCCCTTTTTTTCATTTTTTCTCACTTGAATTTTTCCTCGTAGTATTGCATGATCTGTAGACGTTTGGCACGAATGCAGCATCGAACTTCTGGTAAGATAGCGTGTATTGGTGTGACACGGGTGATAAACACGAAATGAAATAAGATTTGGTAATGTGGCAGTGAAAAATTTATGGCTAGCATTATAACGTATGGATGTGCAACTTATTCATTTGCATGGCAATGGCTGCGATAGATTGCATCAAAGAGATTGCCTGTGTTGCCATATTGGATTCTTTCGTTATTCATGAACCCTCCCAACAGTGGATCCCTTTGTGTGAGAACAACCCAAATACCTCCACGGATTGCTTCTTTTTTTTATTAGATACTAGATTTCAGTTCAATCTTATGCGAAAAAAAAAAAGCGGCGTCTTGCTTTAAATTGTACTGTACAGGGTGAATGTTATCCCTGATTTTAGTTCTGGAGAATAAGTGTTCCTTTTGTTTATCCTTATTTTTAAACTAACAAATAGTCCTGTTCACTATAGGCTTCTGTTCTCTGAGTGCCAGACAATGGAATCGTTCTCCTTGTCTGCGAAATGAATTATATGTACGCCAACAAAAACAATCTTTGCATTGATTTGCATTCGTCACAGTTGGATTCAGCTGTTACCCTTTTTCTGGTGTAGACAGTAAAATGTTCAAAATAATTTATTTTAAAAAAGCAACAACTCTAGCTATAAGAATTTTTTTTTTTTTTTAAAAAGGTGATAAAGGCAACTTTCGAAATGGTGGTGTTGTTGAGGGACAGTAATCAGTTTACATATCTACAAAATGTGTATTCAAAGATTGAATCATTTTTCGGTTCACAAATTTAGCCAGTTTTCATTTCTGAATTATTCCTTATTTGCTACTTTGCTGTACAAAATACTGTGCAACCCATTTGCGCAAAAACAAATTGGCTGGTTATATTGTAAATAATAAATAGGAGATATACTTTCCACTGAAAGATGAGTAACTTACGTAACTCAAGTAGGCTTAGGGTAGTGAACAGTGTTTCACGTAATTTAACGCTTAGATGTGCTGCAATCCCATTACCGTCTATGAACCCATGTTTATACATTATGGCTGTATATAATTTGAGAGAAATTGTTATTGATGACTACACGTGGGTTTTCATTAGACGATGACGTCGATACATACTTCTGTTTTTTGTTTTTTTACTCTGTGGGATGTTTTGAAAGTTATTCTATTTCGGCACACAAGGTTTTCTTTTACAACCAAATTGTGCGCACCCTCGCTGCATTAGGATATTTTTATATATTTTTTTGTTGGCTAGCTCAATTTTTTTCGTGGGGTAACGCCATGGTGAACAGCGCCACCGCTGTAACTTAAGTTTTTATCTCATGTCCTAATCATGAAATTAATGGATAGACTCTCGAAAGCGTAATGCTCCCTATAGGCCATCCATAAATGACGTTACTGCATGATTTTGGATGACTAAGCCCATCTTCAGCTTTAAAAAAAACCCAACATAAACAACACTTGTTTTAAAGTTGTTGTTAGTCCTGATTCCAGCTAGGATGGTACTTCGTTATTATTTTTTGAAAAAAGCGTCTTAGACGAATTAACTCTTTATCCTTGTAGATTTTGGTTCCAGTTGCTTTTTTAGTTAGGCATATTTCTGAGTGGGTGAGACATTTCTGAAGTGATATTGCATCCGTGACGCCTTCCGCAGTAAACCCTCCTAACAGACCGAACTTCCTCTCTGGCTTCTCGGAAATTGTTTCAAAACGGCCCTAGGTTTAGTTTAGCTCATTTTGCACTCTTCAAGTATGGACGTCACGAATGATGTTTAGCAATATCTACCATATTAACGGCCTAGCAAAAGCACGCTCTAATTGCTTACCCTTGTTTTTTAATGTTTTGCGTAAAGTACTAGGCGCTTTATATTACATGTCGCTTAACAAGATAGGGAATATTTTTTAATTTAAAAATCTCACATATTATCTTAGGCTTGCCTTGGTAGAAATTTCATTAGGAAAAACACAGTTTGATAAGATCACAAAATGTAATTATTTTACTACCATTTTAGTATGATGCAGTGCTAAGCATTTGCTGTAAAGCACCACGCTATTACTCGTGAAGATTGGACGTCGCCATGTTGGTATACCATCATCCAACATGGCGTCACATTTTGTATACAACATCACCGAAAGCTCATTCTCTGAAATTTCTTATTTTGTGATTTAGTATAATCCAGTTATCAAACAAGACATTGGACTATTAAGTAAACATGAGTAGCGCAAACGTTTCTAAGGTTCAGTGAAGTGGAACTGACATTTAGGATTTTCAAATTCCTGGGGCAGAATCATGTATTGTAATTCTAACTTACCCATGTGTCATCTGACAATTTGTGTATTATGTGAACTCATCATGTACTTCCATTGCCGCGTGCTGCATTTTTCACCCATTTTTCCCTATTTATATGCTTGCGTACAACCGCATTTGATGCGTTGCCAGGACGGGACATTTCCAAAAATAATCGTTGAAAAAAAATTGCTCTTCAAGATGTCTGCTGTCGTCGTGAATGAATTCAAAAACGTTTTATTATTTTTTTTTCTTCTCTTTTGCAATGTCAGTTTTTCTTCAATTTATTATGTTGTATCGTCCATAGAAAATGTAGTCGAGCCCGAGTTTAGCCATTGGTATTGCTTTCAAAATTCTATGACGAATTTTTATATGTGTTTATATTAAACAAAGAAATATTGAAACTGGGGACTGTATCGCTCTAGTAGATATGGCCGCAGGAGTGGAAATATCCATCCTGACACGAGGCAAGAAAGTTATGGGATTGGTTTCCTGTTTTTTTTTAGTACCTCGTCACGGACCATTTCCAAAATACAAACTGCAACTGATGGTGTTTTTGGTCTAATCTTTCGACCAATGCGCATGCCCAACATCCCTAATACGACTGATGACGTCTTTCAGCCACGTGGCCATCTGTGTGAACTGCATATAGGGTCATTATGATGTAAACTTCCTGTATTTACCTGGAAATAAGATTTCTTGAAATCGAACAAAAGATTAGGATTATGGATGACCTAAAATATCTTTTAGAATTTCTTGGAATCGAATTGTATGACCAAAACTATGTCTTGTTATTTTGAGGGCGGGAAAGTTAATTGGTAATTCGTAAATGCAAGTTTTATGCTGTATACAATGGTACGAGTCCGTGCTATTTTTACCTATGTACCTGTGGACATAACTATTGAGATGCACTTGACATTTCAACACCGAATTTTACATGATTTTGATTACAGTAAATGCCAATTAAAACAGAATAAATTACTGTAGTTGCGTTTGCTGACATCCTTTCCTGCTCAACATTTAATTAAACTTCTAGCTTTTAAGACGACTGTCTGATTCAGTATGTGTTAGACAAATTGAATTTGCAGCTCTTCTTTAACTCGAAAGATACATTTTTATTGAATTTATAGTCGTGTGGAGTCTGCCACTATTACTAGCTCAGGCTTATTTATTTACGTTACATGCCTTTTAATTCTCTCTGACACGGTGTTAAATGCCATGTGGTTAAGACTAGACTGCTTTTGTCAAACGTTAATGCTAGATTTTTTTTCGCATGTTTTTTTCGGCGAATTGCAACTTGGGATTTTTAAAATTTAAGTTTAGAATTGAGTAGACAGCCAGGAGTTTCGCATTAAACTCAATGCCGCCCGTGTTTTATATCATGTTATCTAGCTTTGAAAGTGTATAGATAGCATGCAAACTTTGTATTTCATGGCAGTTGCAGAGAGTGTTTTAGGATTTTTTTTAAGGGACCATTCAAATAGAACCCGCCTCCCTCATGGACGTCCTTATTATTATTATTTTTTTTTTTTGGAAAGTAGGGTGTCCGGAATGCTTGTTGGACCATAGAATGTCCCGGCCATCCTATAAATTTTCAAGCACCCACCTCGCTACCAATTCAACGACAGTTTTCTAGATTTTTCTGATTAACGGGAATTTCCTGACCCCGAAGGGAAATTACAGCATTTTATGCTGTAATTGTAAAATTGGTGTTTAACACAAAAGTAGGCACAATTTCTGACTTTTCCGAGATTTTAAAAATTCAAGTACATTTGGGACTGGGGATATATTTCTTCTATTTCCCATTTCCCCATTCACTGACCTTCACTGAACCTAATGTTTATTCCCCACTGGCGCTTTCCCCCCAGTGGGGAATAAACATTAATGCAAAAAAAGACCTTTAAAACTCAATTAAACAGAAAAACTGAAAAATACCATCATTAGCCAGCAGACTCGCTACCCCCTCTTGAGGATGTCTTTATTGAATGGCCCTTAGTGAGGACCATTTTGTCAAATGGCTGCTGAAAATAAGCAAATAGAAAAGGCCCATTCTGACAAATGAATAGTTATTTCTAATGGTAAACGTCGTCACAACATACGCTGACATGTCATAAGTCTGACCCTTGTCTGTAATTGCTCAAAGCGTGTATGCCACGTGCATCTGAAAAACAACCCCTGTGCCACTCGATGCCTCTCGTATTTCCATTCCATCCTGTGCAGCTGATTTTTCTCTTCCTACCCCCCAAAAGAAAAAAAACCTTGACCCCGAAGCTTGTATTGTGTTGTCATGGCAACGACATCTGCTTGTGAGTGCAGTCTGATGCACACACAAGCATCCTCCGAGCTGTCGCTTAGGGAGTCTAGGGGGAGTCTTCTAAATAATTTCGGTGCAATAATCCCATAATAGCCCATACTTACTGCATTTTTTTTACATGTATGCACCATTTTTCATTGAAATGACGCAATCACGTGACAACGTAGTCCTTTACCAGAAAATGTGCCTCTAGTAATGGCGTTCCTTCGGTAACTGGGGCTCAGCATGTCCATTGTCTACATTTTTGTCAAAACACTACAATAATTGAAATTAGAGATACGCAAGAGAGGGGAGGGTTTCCTTAATGCGAAGCTAGGTGAAAGGCAAAGAATGGGGTGGTAATTGTTACCAAAGTTTTCGTGAGAATTTTACTATGTGTTCGCAGCAAGGTTTATGATCCGAAACAAAAACTCGATTTTCTGCATATCTGGGTAAAACAAACATATCTGAGGCTGAGGTTTTTTGGCCCTGCTGCACTTAAGATTAGTCCGAGGCACGCCACGAGTACCAGATGTTGTAAGTGGCTCTATGGAATGGATGGAGGCACACACAAAAAAATGCTAAGATAAAAAATGTTGCGTGGGCAAAACCGTATAATGGGGAGATGACAGAGCGGAGGGAGGGGACGGGGGGCTGGGTCTAATCCCGAAACGGGAGCAGCACCGGGTTTTCCTCGTCCCGGGTCCATTCAACGCGAGGTTTTCGGTTGCTCCGGATGGATTTGCAAGGAGGTTTGGGATGAAGCAAAAACGGATGTACGTGTATAGTTTACGGCCCGCGCCCGCAGCCCCTGCACCCTCCCCCTACGTCGTCAGTGCACCCTTAGTGTACTATGTGCCAGGTATTGTAACACTGGACTCTCACTAATTTGAACTTCCCTGGAGGAGTGATCTGAAGTTGGGATATTTCATAAAGTTTGATTTTAAACAACCTAATATTTATGCAGCATGTGGAACTTGGTCTGATTGCAAATTTCTAAATTTTTATTATATATATTTTAGTGCATGTTTGAATGAACGTCATGGGAGAACTAAACTATTTTCGAAAAATTGTAATTTCTTGAGTGATCTAGTTAATGCATCCATTTTGCAGATGTGGTCGTTTGCTTTTAGCTTTAAGATAATGAATGCCATTTCGGATAAGATATCCATGGATTTAAATATCTTAATGTCTTACTGGAAAGCGATAAATGTTTTTTAAAAAAACTAAAGTTTGGATCATTTGAATATTGTGTACGATTTGGAATGACTACATACTTAACTAAAAAATGTACTTTACATTGTTTGATTGTTTGTAACTCTGGGGGAAGAAATCACACTTGATGTTAAATACTTTAACGTCTTAACAGTAAAGTTTTGCTTACACTAAAAAGTAGGTTTTGTTTTATGTACCGTTTCTTAAGAGTGCAAGCCGTTCACTACTAGCCTCTGGACATAGTTTTTTTTTTCTTTGTAAAGAGTGAATTTATCGCCAATGTTTGTTTGGTCGTAAATCTGAGTTGTTTGTGTAACACGAAGTCTTATTTTGTTTATGGGGCATTCCACCAAACTCCGATTAATATAATCTGTGCTAAAAGCAGTGATGATTGTTGTTTATGTTTAATGGAGACTTATGAAACCAGTCAGGAAATTCGAATGTCATATGTTTACTTGGTTCTTTGTATTCATTAGGAGGAATTTCAATAAATTAACGAATTATTAATTTAATATGGCATCTCATGTGCTTGAATTGCTCGTGCGTGTCAGTTTATATTCGTTGTATATTTAGGTTTATTGAAATATGGGGTCAGGAAGTTCAACTCGTGAATGAAGTTCCATTATACTATTAATCACAGACATCAGTTAGTTAGTCCATCAAAAAAATATTAAATAATAAGACACCTAAGATACGGTGTAATGGCGTTACTTTTTAAACTTTACAAGTAAACAGTTTCTTGTCTCCGTGTTTATGTTCTTGAGTAGATAATTGATGGGGGTAATAGAAAGGATCCCAATGCCCTGCATATTGCACACATTTCTATTTATACGTCTAGTTATGACTTCCCTCTCTTCAGCCTTAAGTCACTGCCCTTTTCTATAAGCATCCCTCAACTTGTTCAACATGTTTTTTCCCCCCAAATAGTGCGTTGCTATAGCTACTGGCCCTCAAATGGACTTTCATGGTATATTCTAAATGTAATGATATCGTGTGGGGCACCTTTAATCTTTAGAACACGTTATGGTCCATGGTTTTAGTAGTACGCCCTGCCTGTATATCGACCACATTTGTGTTTTCGTGGAATTGATTTTAATTGAAGAGGGTTTTAATGGCGGCGAATTATTGATGGCAGCCCAAGTGTCGGAAGACAAAGTACTAACCTTTTGTGTTATATGTGTTGTGTGAGCGGCGATAAAACACCCCTCGAGTGTTTTACTGATGGCTGTCGACGTGTGTTTAATTAATGCGAGCGATGTGTAAAACGAAGATGGTCGACC
This sequence comes from Julus scandinavius, assembly GCA_034696685.1. NCBI lineage: Eukaryota > Metazoa > Arthropoda > Diplopoda > Julida > Julidae > Julus > Julus scandinavius. The sequence goes on along the minus strand of JAQGAE010000010.1, from coordinate 11,775 downwards.
ATTAAAAGAAGAGCAACGATGGCATCTTCTCTTCTGAAGAATGGTTCTTAGGAAAAATCGCTTTTGGCGGTCTTTAAGAGGTTCTTTGCTCAACGTGTGCATATATTGAACAAACTGCACTTACGCCTTTGGTCGCCTGCGATGGTCATTTGCAGTTTTCGTGCCAGAATTATTTTGGTAGATGGAGGGAGGCATCGGTGAAATGGACGCCAATGTTTGTAGAAGTTGTCCATTTGGAGGACCACTTGGACATGGTCTCTGCAAAAACGCTATTGGACTTTGTATTCGAACCTATTTACCATTTCCATCAACTCTTGTTCCGTGGTGGCTGAGCAGTCCATGTGTATTTGCTAGGGGGTGAAAATTATCACAATAGTAGTAGCCTAAAGAACTGAAAGTGGCTTGAAGAGGAACTAACAATACCTTGAGGTGGGGATGACAGACGCTTTGAGATGAAATTACTAATTTAAGTGACTTGAGCAGAAATTGACGTGTGCAGGGCCTGAGGAAGAATTGACAGCGTCTTGAGGTAGAAGTGACACATGCTTGAAAAGGAAGTGACAAAGGCGTGATAGAGACTATATAGTAGAATGTGACTGAAGTTTGAAGGGAATGTAGCTTTAGGAGACAGTGGTAAAGCTTCATGAGAAATTACTAAAAATAAATCTAGATCCTGTTTTCTTAGATTCGAACTTGTATAACACCAATCTAGTTTAAAAAAAGTTGCATGGAAAACAGTTAATTGGAAAGAGAAAAAAAACTTGTAAGATATGCTCAAAAATGGCATGTTTACAATAAATCGGTTGATGAACTTATAAACGCATTGCTTGTTGCAGTGTATACATTTAATGACATGTTACTCCATGTGGAAAGGATGTTTTTCATCGAATCACATCATTTAACACGTATCAGGGAGAATATTGCATGGCAAAGCAAATCTTAAAATGCTACATCAAGGTTTTTTTCTTTCTTGTTTGGATGATTGCCAATAAACTATTGTGCAGTAATTTGTCTACCATTTTCAGTTTCTTCTTTGTTCATCATTTCGTTTGTCTTGCTTTGACACTGTGGTCCTAGTAAGGTTTTGCCATTAGATGCTCAGTTTGTATGCTATTACAGCTATGGTGGCGCCTTCATTGGTCATCCAGATGATCTAATGCTAAAACTTAGAATATGCATAATAGATTACAGTGGAATGGTGCTTGGAAGTCATCTGTATAGACTTGTTGCATTTAGTTGTTGATATGATATTCTTCAGCTGTCTTGGTATTGTTTACCTTAGTCATGTTTATGTAAGATGTGTCTGCATTGTTTAACGGTTTATCTTTGTGGAGAGTATGGAAATTAATTTGTTAATACAAGTTTTACAATTTACATGCATTTACTATTAGGGTGCTACAGAATTGTGTTCTTATTCGTGTCTTTCTTTATTGTATTTTGCAGAACGTAAGTTATTCGTTGGCATGCTATCGAAGAAGTGCAATGAAAGTGACGTCAGAATCATGTTCTCTGCGTATGGGGGCATCGAGGAATGCACTGTCTTGCGAGATTCCAATGGCCAAAGCAAAGGTAAGGGTAAGCTCGATCGTATTATTTCTTCAATCTATTTGTGTCTTGTTTGTGAAGTTCTGTTCTTTGAAATAATATACAAATTTGAGTGATTCTATCGATATGATGTATTTTTTGTCAAATCATTCCTGATGAGTGGTTTCTGAGTATAGCCAGAGTAGTAGCATAACTACATATTTCATCTGTGTCAGGTTCTCATGCATAAATTATTGGATTTTTTCTTGTGGTTGGTACTTGAATCGAGCTGCCAAATTTAATGACTCTGCTGAATTGTTTGTCTAAACATGCCGAAAAAGCGATGACTTCGCACGAGGAAGCTAGGCTAGTTCTGGGATTTAAAAAAAATGCTCAAACTATTGCTGTCCCTTTTAAAATAAAATAAATTGAGTATATACATGAGTAAATGAAATTATTCCAGTAAATGCATTAAGTTGATATTTCGTTAGGAAACATGTGAGATAACAGAAAAAAATTCAATATTGATCTCTGAGTATTAGAAGGCAAAAATTGTAGATAAGATTATCGACAATTATTTCAGTTATTTTTTAATGTTTCTTTGATCCATTCAGTGCTATTTCTGAACTATCACGAAATAGGTATCCCCTTAAGGTAAGCTTATATTCAGTTTTCTTATTGAATTTGTGAGGATCAAGATGGAATTAAAAATCCTGAAATAATGAGGCCGTTGATATATCGAATCTCTCGTTTTGCTTTAACATCTCCGTTTTTGGTTCTTATGGAGGAAGGCTAGGCATGCGTGCTCATTAGGGATAAGTTACATCAATTTCAGATTTTTGTCAGTTTTCTGATTTTTTTTCTCCCTGCATTTCCCACCGGATGGCATTATGCGCGGTTGCATTTTAAAATGGTTACTAGGCTGATTATGTGGTCCCCATGGACTCGCTAAGCATTTTTAGAAACAAAACGATCCGCATATGTATTGGAGATTACGCACATTTTCTATAGAGGTAGAGAACCATCAGATGTCTGAACAAATTTAAGTTAATGATGGATCTGGGAACCCCAGTCAAGCAGCGCTTTAAAGGCTTATGATGAGCCTCCATGGGACCCACGTAGGAGTGCGGAAGAGTGCTTGCCATTTCGTATCATTTCCACACAAAATGAAGCAGCTGTATAGGGTATCATGTGGCGGATGTTTTTCGGCTAAATTTCAACTTTCCTAATAGAATGAATGAGATTGCACCATGAGGTTTTTAGGAGCTTCTGAGCTCATTAGGCTTCTCGGCATCTTAACATCCGGGATAATTTTAGCCAGATTTTGCTCATTTTAGCCAGATTTGAGGTATAGTGGTGTCAAGAGTTATTGCATGTTGTTTTTTTGTTTATTTTTTTTTTTGCGTGAAACTTTTATATTGGCTTTCCATATGGACGTTTCTACCGCAGGCAACTCTGATGGGAACAAAAAGTTTTTGCAATTCCCTAAAATTCATCGATTTTTTAATGTGTACTCTGTTGAATATTTCCATATTTTCTAATTATGAACAATTTAAAATCATGGGATTTGCGCGTTGTGATGATGACTTTTTTAAATAACTGTACCATTCCAGTTTGTATAGGCATTGATACAGCCTCGAGCCCCTCCATAATTTGACAGCCTATTATTTGAGCTTTTGGCATTGTTAATCATCGCGATGCATATTATTAATTGGATGAATTGTAGTGTATGTTGGCAGTTAAACGAAACATTGATTATTTATTATGTTTTTCCGTTTTTATTTGTAGGGTGCGCCTTTGTAACATACGCTTCACGACAATGTGCCATCAACGCCATCAAGGCCATGCACCATTCGCAAACCATGGAGGTAAGCTATCGTCGATTAATTGGTTTAAATTTATTGCTCAATCAGTCAACTTTCGAATCCGCCTACGAACGAGTAAATGACTTCGGTGCATGACAAAATCATTTTCGTCCAATAATCGAGAGATTAAATGAGCTCCTGGGATGCGTATGCGCTTGTTATCCGAGTTATTTTATGTGCAGGCAGTTTCATTAGTGCACGCAAAATAGATCATTAATGTCATTTGTTTATGATACATTGTAAGGCTTTTCAAGGTTTATTGATTCGTTTATCCAAATAGGCCACATCTAGTTTGGTTTGTTTTTTTCAATAATAAGGAAAAATAACAGGCTCACTTGTTTGCTGTTTGAACGAATCCGTACAAATAATTAATAATTTTGATCCATCCTCCTTCTCCTCCTCCAACTACTATATAAAAGCCAATTTTTGATATGACAACAAAAACAACATAATTAAATACATGTTGCTTCGAAGCAACATAATAACACGGTTGAATTGGCCAGGTTGACATGGGTGCGCAAGTCATGCTGAGCTTTTTTGTCATTTGGTCGCTATTTTTGTAATGTTATTTTTCATAAGATGACATGGGTTGGGCTAATTAAAATCGGATCACATGACTGGAATCAACTTGAATACTCGCTATTTGCTTTTTGCTAAGATACAGGAAGGATGTGCACTTACTGTACATCTAATTATTTGCAAACTGATCCTGGGAAGCCACAAAAACCAGTGGAGCTAATTGATTTTCAACTGCATTTTCCTCAAAAGCAAACTCTGCTTAATTTGCTTATGCAAGAAAAGTTGCAAACCTGATATCATTTTTTCGTAAATATGTTGTTAACAAGTAGAAACGTATACTCATCTAAAGCTTGATTTTACAATAAATGTATAATAATTAGGATTTGGAAATATGAAAATAAGGGTCCAAGTAGTTCTCTATAACATGATTTTCAGTGTGATTTTCAAGTACTTCGCCTTGAAATAGCTTTCTTGACACGAAATTCCCAAACCACGGAATAAAACATACATTCGTATTTAGGTAAAGGCCAATGTTTAGCTACAGGGACTACATGTTGCTTTGATTTTATTTTACTGTTGGCATACCTTTTCATGTCAGTAATAATTTGCTTTTGGAGGAGCAGCTGTTCATAAACATCACGGGGTTTGAAGGAAAAAGCTTTTTTTCTTATCAACAAGCAACGGTGATATTTTATTTTTAGCTTAAACACATTTTCTCGTTGGCTGAAAAAAGCAAGTTTTTAGGGTGTCCTCAAGATTGAATTAGGAAAAAGATGAGGTTAATATTGCATTTTTGTTTGCTTGTTTCATCCATCTACAAATCATTGTTACAATAGTTAAAGAGTCCTGTGTTTTCCTAGAAATTTTGCTCCGAAAGTAATCCTTTGTCCACTTCGATTATTGGTGAAAAATTTCGACATTTTCATTCCAAAATATAAGAAAATGAATATGTATGCTAAAGTCAATGTGCTCGGTTGACTACATATCATTTCATTTTCTTCTTTGTTAAGTATTTATATTATAAGTGGTTCCGTTTGCATCTGCAAGGTGGATTCAATTCTGGCTCGTTCTTTTTCAATTTTTAAATATAGCTTTTTAATCATGGATGACTTAATATTGAAGGTAGACGTACTCTAAAGCCAGTTTCCATTAAATTAATAGTATATGTTCAATGAAACGCGAATGGTCGATCGAATATTATTAATACATATGCTTGGTTTCGGTTTGCTACTTGTAATAATGCATTATAATTTTACATAACTACAAAAATTGATTTTTGATATTCAGTACATTATGTGCACTTGATAGTCTTCTTTGAAATTGTCTGCTTTCAGAGAAATTTTAGACTAGTCATGACGAAAACCTGGCAAATACATGAGCTTGGCTTAGAGAAGAAATCATATTACATATTAAGCTTATTTCTTCAGTAGTCTATACTCGTCTATAATATAATTCTATGTAGCGTATTCAACTGATGATGGTCATAAAGCAAATATATTTATTGGTAAAAATTTCGAAAGGTTTTCCTTCAAGAAACGTAATTCAGTTTTTATTGCAAAAATATTTTCCCATTAATAAATACTTAAATACACCAGTTTAATATTTCAAAACGTTGTTTCGTATTCGATTTTCTACTATTTATATTTTTTGTGTAAGTACGAAGTTTTTTGTTTGTTTTATAACAGCAGCTGTAAGCTGAACTGTAAGCTTAGAGGCAAGCAACTTTTTGCAAACATATTACTTTCAAAAACAGGAGGATTTTTTCCCAGTTTCTGTATTTTGGATGAGCAAAAAGTAGTGAAATTTGTAAGTCTATATGTTTTTGTTATGTATTCGACCGCTTACAATGTAGCTTACAATGATTAATCTTGCTAAATGTCTTCATTTTCCCTCTTTCCTAGTAATGAAAGCATATCTCCGGCGGTATTCTTAGAATCTTTACTTATCTCGGAAATTATAACACGGACCTACTGTTAAACTGACAGCTATGGACATTCGCTAAAATTTAGGTCCCGACTTTGAAAATAAATCTTGAGAGATGCTCGCCATGGCGGCTGATCTATTTTCCGCCGTCTCAGCTTTAAGCCTTCTTTCTAATCTGATTCTCGTTTTTTTGGCTTTGGTCCCGTTTCATGTCATATTTGATGGTTTACACAAGCCAATTATAAACAAGAATGTACCATACGCCAGATTAAATTCACAATTAAGATTACACACGAACGCATTCATGAGCTAAAATCAGAGGCTTCTTCCTTCCTGCTTTTTGGCCGATGTTCTGTCATCCAGTTTGCCTAAAAAAAAACCCGCTTCAGCTAAAATTACAATTACAATCTCGGTCAATCTAAACGGTTATTAAGCAGGCCTTTTTTGTAATTGTTGTGTGCTGACCACTCTGTGAAAACATTAAGACATTATTCAACACTGATTGCAAAGTGCCTTGAAGATCAGGGACTATCAAAAAGATTTATAGAATTGTTAAGGTTATTTCTGTGATTAAAGGTTACAGCATTCAGCATATAAATCTCGCGTATTTGTCGAAACATTTGCTCATCTGTAGATTGTCCAATGTCTCATCTGGTATGTGTAGAATGTTGAGGCAATCCTGAAACGTTTTCAGAAATTGGTCTCGATGTCAAATGAAAAAAGGCTCTTAAGTGCATTTATGATGCATCTTCTGTAATCTAGTTCTTTCAATTACATCTTCAACATTTGACTTCATGCCAAATACGTGCATTTCAATTGCATTGGATAATTTATCAATATTTGCCATACATTTTGACCTCCTGGTTTGGCAAAGCAGTGACATCCAAGTATCACGAAATGACCATATTGAAATGAACCCATCTCTCGAAATACCTTGTCAAGGAAGATTTATTAGGTATCCTATAGCAATGCCCCATCAGTACGGGAAGATTTGATGGTCTCCTTGAACTCCAATTTCACAAACTATGTCCTCTGAGATGTACAAGTTTGTTTTGTCCCTGCATGCAATAATGCTGTTTTCCAGACCTATGCTTTTCTATCTGATTTTTTTTCCTAGAAACATTGCAAAATTGATGAAAGTTTGATCGAACTGCAATTCAGTTACGCTGTTGACGCAAACGTTTTTAACATTAGTTGTCTTATTTCATTGTATTTATTTATGTGTTTGTCGTACTTATTTTAGGGTTGCTCTTCTCCGTTGGTGGTGAAGTTTGCAGACACACAAAAGGAGAAAGATCAGAAACGAATTCAACACATGAGTGCTCTCTGGAACATGACAAATATCAACCTTGGTGCTTTGAATCCTCAATATTTAGCCGTAAGTGTTTCAATTTTTTTGTTTCTAATTTTGTTATTATTACTGTATTCTTATCATTTCATCTTTTGTTATTGTTATATTAATTCTGTGTGTATTTAGTCGATGTTGTTTTCCGTTTCAATTAGTTCCCTTTCAAATATAAATTATTAATGATAAAAACATGAAAAGTTGATCCAGTACAAATGAGCAGGACAGGTAGCGACTCACTAGATATTTAAATGTCATATGCTTTAACATGCTTTACTTTTGAAGTAAAAGCTTTGCATTATGTGAATAATAATGTGAGATAACGAGCATTTACTTAATACCATTAGTCTTGAAACTAATATGCTGTCCATTTTACGATTAAAACAGATGATATTGGTTACCAATCCAAAATGGCATCCTTTATGGTTGAGTTTTTGCCCTATCAGTTCATTGAGATTTTTTTGTTCTGGGATTTGTTCGGTTGTTCTCCTCGGGCATCGTTTTTATTTTTGTTTTTCAAGCTGTTGTTATAAAGCTTTGTAAATAGAGCCTAAATAGATTAGAAAACGAGGCCGTAAAATGCGTATATATGACCTCCCATTTTCTCATCTGCAAAATTGAACATTGTCATGCCTGGCAGGTTAGCTCTTGTTCATACACAATTAAACGAATATCTTTCTCCTGGGCATCTCGCTGGCTTCGAGCAAACTTTCAAGATGTTTCTTTGGGTGCAAACCTTGAAAACATAATAATAATAAAAAATCATTTTTGCTTTTTAAAACTCAAATACATTAAACACGCCGAGTAAATATTTGCATTAGTAAACTCCAGGAATCGTCATGGGCATCTAATAATAACTTTTTGAGGTTAACATTAAAAATGGGAATAGCATTTTTTCTATGGCGCTCTGACCTCCATTCCAGTGCAAAATATGCTGAAAAGATGTTACGCATGCAGTTGCTTTTTTATTCAAGAAGTTTTGATTTTAACATTGGTAAACATAATGTACATTTTCAAAATTTCACTTCTGACTGATCGCTTTGTGGTGCAGCATTACATATTTGATCATTATTTTTCCTCTTTGCATGTCAGGTTTAGAAAGTTTTTGCAGAAAGTTACACGAGTGCCTGTTGGATCTCATTTGGCATTTACTAATGAGTAGAGTATACATATTCCCATTTGACATCAGTTCTAACTTAGCTCTGGATATCCATTAAACTCGTGTTAGCTTTCTGTTTCGTTTGAAAAATGCCTAGTTGTTTACTGGCGCACTTGAGCTCCATAACTTATCTGCCATGAAACGTAAGCTAGTTTGCGTTTTGGGTGTTGTCCTGTTAGTACAATTCATTTCATTAAGACCAGCTAGAAGAAAGCTGTCAGAGTCCCATTATTGCACGTGTCAGGTGTCCTGAAGCAATTGATGGGTGTAGTTTTAATAGCTATGGGATCAGTCGTACGAGCTGTTAGGGTCCACTAAACAAGCTGGACAGCCATGGAAGCCCCCCTTGTGTGACTTAATGCACTTTATGTCCCGTTCTACTTAATTTCATCTGGAGAAAAAATTGTCTGGTTGTTTGTTCGATGGGCAAGTTTTCCCTTCATTTAATTTAGTGGTTTTGGGTCATTCGCTTACCATATCGTCCTTAAGTGCAGTTTGCTTGGCATGATATACATCTAACACACTCGTTAATGGAGAAATAGCTTCAAAATGTATTAATAAACCCAAGCATTAGATCATTAAAACGGTCCTTAGTACCATTTAATGTAAATAACTACATGTTTGCTCATGATGGAGAAATTGTGAACAGAACTTTGGGAGCGATATTTTCGCCAATTGCTACACTTGTTCGGTTTTTTTATTAGAAATAATGCCAAGATTAATTAAATTCTCGAACATTGAGAACAGGAGAAATTTTAATTTTCATATTCAATGAGCTTCTCTTATTGTCGAAAAGGAAATCTTGCGCAACTGCCTATCCAAATAAATATTTAAACACGTAGTACAGGGTAATTAATAAGAATAATAGCGTTCTTCGTTGCATAAATTAACTCGCCATGGCTTTTATTGCATCCAATTTAAAATATTTTCTTTTAAATTTTGTATATTTATTAATCTATTATGCACGATGTACTTCTCTTTGATTGAAAATACGGAGGTATAATTAGTGCATCTCTCTATGGAGTTCTACTTCTGCATTTTTAATAATGATAATTTCGAAACAAGCCAAGTGAAAATTATTAATTTATGCGAGCACTGTTTAACTTTACTGGAGCGCATGGAGGTAAAATAAACCTTCGTAGTCATGTAGTATTGGGTAAAAAGCTTGCTTTAAATGAGAAAGAGGGGGTTATTTGTGGAAGTGTATCTTGGAAAATGCCAGGGGACAACTAGGGCGGTTTGGGATATTTTGTAAAATCACTGCAAACGAATGTGGAAAACTGTGAGATGAAAATAACACTTGTGAATGTATAGAAGACATTAATCTACACTGTGAGTAATAGAAAAGTAGAACCGAAAAAATCACAACTTCGTGAAAAATGCTTCGATTTAAAGGAAATTTGGCACTTAATAGAACAATAGTGCAGGAACAAAAAAACGTGTTCCGGACATGCGATAAATCTCGCATTTTATAATTTATTTTTGTTTCTACACTATTCTTCTATGTAAGTGCCAAATTTCATTCAAATCGAAACATTTTTCACGAAGTTGTGATTTTTTATTGGATTCTACTTTTTTATGACTCAGTGTATATGTATACAAGGATTTCTTAAAAATGCTGGTTAAACCTGTAAATATCGGTTGATGAAGAAAAAAAAGTTTCACTATAGTGTCCTCTATGTCGCTTAAAAATTGAATGGAGCCCATTTCCGTACAATAAGCAAGCAGTCTGCAATGTCATTTTGAGTTTTCCTAAAACTAGTTTCTTACTACGACTCCTTTGGGTGTCGATTATTCTCCTTTCAAAGCCCGACCATTTTTACCAGAAGTCTCAGTCTCTTATTTGTTCGCCAATGAGCCCATTAGCTTCTGTGGGCTGTAAAATGAGCTGATTTACGAGGCCTATTATTGCATTTGTGCGTGAAATATGCCGAATGGGAACGAGTTTTAAGCGGGCTTTTGTAAAGGGGAAAATTGTCTACTTTTTCATGTCCTCCTCAGTGTGTAATTCTGCGTAATGTACTAGGAGCTTATATTGTTTCTACCTAATCAACGTGTAAATTATGAAGGGATTTTTCTGGGCATATCGAGATCTGATTATGCTCGCTGGGAAATTTTACGCCTTGTTTATAGGCCAATATTTCGCTGCACTAACTATTATTTTTTGGGATGAAATTGTGCAATGCTTCAGCCTCCAATCTGCTCAGCTGCATTTTCGAAATTGAAATTAAGACATTATGCCATCGCAGTTAATTGAGTTTGGCGTGTGAACACAATGTAAACCCTCGCACGTATTTTTTTTTTTCAACTGAAATTATGCTCGAGCAATTTTGAGGTTTTCCGAATGATCTTGCCGAAGAACTGCTTTTGCTCCTTTTATTGACTCTTGAGTCGAGGTTATTTGCGCGTATGTTCGGTCCTGCGGGGACCCATTTCTGCGCATCTCATTTAGATATAACTTATTATGTTAGCTTTCCCAATTTGCAGCCGCCGGTAGATGCACTGCTCGGATTTTTCCATTAATTTAATCAGACAAAATGTTGAAGGGATTTTGATTTTTATGGAAATGAGTGTGTGCGATCGAGTGCACCGAATAAGTTTCATTAGGCCCCTGGCCTTTTCACCAACATTCATTCATCAGAACAAGGCTTTTTCTGATTTCTCCAGACTGTTTGTTTGTCCATTGGTCTGTGATGAAGATGGCTGAAACTCAGCCTATTGTTGTCACGATGCGTGTGTGGGTGCTCCATATGTTATCCAGTCTTCAGAAATGCTTAATGTCTGTGCTCCACTGAGGTGTGCCAAATGTACTTTTCATGCTTTCATACCAAGCAGAAAACGTAGACTTTGTGAAGAATCATGGCGATACTTAATAAAACTCAACGAGATTATGAATTTCGATTGTAGAGCTAGAGCCATCTGCTATCTAATACAATCTATGACGTGAATTCTAATAACTAGCAGATAATTGTTAGCTGGAAACTTTTCAACTTCCTCCGAGCAATAAGTTAAAACTTCTTGCAATCATTTTAGTACCTTAAAATGTCAACAATGATTAAAATTCTAATGTTATTTTTCATTGCCCTTTGCGAAGTTCTTTCTCAAAACGAAAATGTTCATTGTTCATCGAGAATGTGTAATGTGAAATTATCATCAACTCCATTATTATTCACATAAAGTTAAAGCATTTGCTACAAAGTAAATCGTTCATATATTTTGACAACTCTTCCAAAAACTCAATCATTAACTTAATAGTGAGCATAAAAGCAAAGTTATTTATAATTAAATAGTTGATGGAAAGTTAGATTGAAATTATAGGTTCCTGTTTTGCATTTTAACATAAACTTATTATAAAATTCAGACACTTAACATTATTTGATAACTTTTCTCGTAGCGGAACTAGTTATTTTATAAACTCCTCGGTAAATAATAAGTTGTAT